>JARHVA010001262.1:245000-322500 GCA_037957365.1 Torreya grandis | reverse complement strand
AAATGTTTGAAATAAGACTATTTTTTTAAATCAAACAGAACATATAATTTACTATATGTTACTTTTGAAAATTTTAAAAGTATGTATGTTTGTATAAACTAGTATAAATGTGGGTAAATTATCTAGTTTTATAAAATGGAGCTATGGGGCTATCTTAAGAACTAGATGTATGAATTACAGTATACAGAATAATCTAAGTCATGGGCAACGGATGTTTACTAGAATATTCCATATATGATATATAATTATAATGTATTAAAAATGCTTTGGAGAAAATTATTATATATGTATGGTATATGTACTAGTTTTGGATTATGTATTACATCTGAATAGTTTATAATATATATATATATATATATATATATATATATATATATATATATATATATATATATATATAATACTTAGATGTACTATGATTAAAACAATATTACCATTAGTGTGTAATAGATTGCTTGATTTATATGTTATGGATATAAGCAATTATGATAATTGGAATGACTTTGTTTATATATATATATATATATATATATATATATATATATATATATATATATATATACACTCTGATTAAAACAATATTACCATTAGTGTGTAATAGATTGCTTGATTTATATGTTATGGATATAAGCAATTATGATAATTGGAATGACTTTGTTTATATGTGGAATATAAACTATACATCAATCCTGTATTATATTGTTATTTCATGGAGAAATAACAATATGAGTTACATGGTTTAATAGTTAACTAACATTTTTTATGAGACAATACCCAGATGGTAAGTTTGAGACTATTTTTGGATTTTGTTTATTGTATGTAATAAACTAGATAAATGGATTCTTTGCACTTCATTTGATGGACTAAATTAATGTATTTTAAATTTTGTATTTAGCTAAATTTGGATGTACTAAAGAAGAATATTATTAATGAATCTATTAGTTTTATTATTATTATATATTTTTATCAAATCTCACATTCATGACCCTAATAAAGTAGTGGACAAATTCTACTGGCTTAATTAGTATCATCAATGCAAGATGAGGTGTAATCCAATCAAGTGGTGTGTATGAATTTGACTGATCCTAGAGATCATTTATTATTGAAAACTATGGCAAAAGTAATGTTTGACAAACATTGTCATTTCATATGTTGATATAGTTATCATATTTGTGCGATATTATATTAGAAAAGATTTATTTATGGTACACATAATGTATTAAATATCTTTGACATATGGGTTCTAGTTTGTTACTATGGATTCTTACACCGTCATTGTCTACCCATACATGAAGGGAGGGTCATCCCCTTATTTGGGAGATAGTGTGGGGCATCTATAGTCTGTGGTTGGTATAGAAAAGTGCTCAGACGATGCTCTCCCTCCTAGCTAAAGTATTATACATGAGACTATAATTGAGATTACATATTGATACTTGAGTCATGGAGACTCTGTTCAGAGGAGCTTTATATCATGTTTTATCTTTTGAGATATTATTATGTATTACTGAAACTGTATCTTTTATTCTTTATGCTTATATAATATAAACTAAAATTATGTATTAGTTATGGCTAAAATTGTACTATTTCATTTATTATATGATGCAGTATTTATTATTGTTTAGTTTTGATCAAGAATTCTATTATATTTCATGGTGATCCTTAGATAAGTGTATTAGTTAAAACTTTGATGGTTAACTAAATTAATATAGTGAGTTAAACATCACTGGTTAGGATTTTTCATGGTGAAATATTAATGTTGAATACATACATGCATACATACATACATGCATACATATATATATATATATATATATATATATATATATATATATATATATATATATATATATTTATAATTCTTTTTTAATTTATTGTAATATTTTGGTAAAATCCAATGGGGTTGTTACATTATGGTATCAGAGCTAAGGTTCAAACTCTAGGACTTAATGTGTCCACTAATTCAAAATTATTCTCTTGAAAAATAAGAAGAGAAATGGTGTGTGATAGATAAAGAGGTGAGGGAGTTTTAAATACCAAACTCCATATTTATCCAAACCAATTTATCCCTAAGTAATTTGTGAAGTTGGACCAAATCCTAGTAAACATCCAAGAGACTAGGGACTTGATCGCAAACATAGAACAAGAAGTGCATGGACATGAAAAGGAAAATGCTAAAGAGGAACATAAATAACATCTTGATGAATAGGAATATCTTCAAGATCATAGTCATGAAGAGGTACCATAGGATGTGAGAGCTCGAGTAGATTTAGAGTTAGCATGTGACATGAAAAAGGTGAATCCACCCAAGTTCGATTGAACTATTTTAGGAGATAGAGCTGAAGTGTTATTGATAGAAATGGTAAGCTCAAGATGAACCTTGACTCAACCACCATTACTTGGGAATACTTTATGACATGGTTTAGGTTATATGGCTTTTACAACTGTACTTTGACCAAAAGCTTACAAATTTCTAAAATCTTAAGCAAGGGGATTTATTGATGAATGAATAGTAGGAAAAATTAACCAAGCTTATTATTTATGTACCTTAGTATCAAGTAGATGAGAGGTTCATAATTACTAAATTCATCATGGGATTGAAACCCTAAATATGTAGTGGAGTATATGTGTATGGTCCATCTACCATGGATCAAGTGTTCAAGAAGGTGGTTAAACAAGAACAAAAATAAAATCTCTTGCCCTAGTCAAAGATAAGTTCAAAAGGAAATTTTGAAGTTCTAAACCAAATTTAAATAAGAAGAACTATAATCGGAAGAGAAAATATTCTAAGGGTTAGTTTAGGAATCAAAATGCCAAGTTCAATAGTGGTTCAGGGAACATGAAACCTGATAATGGTTGCAAGGGCGGTTTCAAAGGAAACCAATACAATAAGAAGAAAGGACCAGTTGGAATTTAATTCATATATGAAGGTGACCACTTTACTAGATAATTTATTTAGGATAAATCAAATAATAAGGGTTTAACTTCTCAACAAGGTACATTTCAACAATGGATTCATGCAACTATTGATAATAGATAGGCTAAGTATCAATCTTCACCCATATAAATTTTATGTATTTTGTTTGATCATCTAGATTCTATTTTAATTGATATGGGAGATAAAAAATTACTCCTATAGTGCTTAATAAGTTATCTATAAAAGCTGTTGTAAAGGCAAATGTATGGTTATTACAATATGAGAATGAGTCAACAGTCAAAGTTGATAAGTGTCTAGTCGAAGAAGAGATTAGATTGTCTAAATTTAATATAATATTATATCTTGATACAACACCATTGGGATCATATGATGTGATCCTAGGAGTTAATTATATTTCAAATCATAAAGCCAAGGTTGACTATTTTTTGAAGAAGGTTGAGTGTCAAGATGATTTTAAAGATCAGACATAACTTCAATGTGAGAGAAGAGAGTTGAAACTAAGGTAAAATTCTACAATTCAACTCAATAAAGCTTAAAGGAAGAGATGCCAAGAATTTATTGTTAAGATAAATGAGATGGAAGAATCTAAGGAAGCATCTATTGAACATTATCATTTTCTCATAAACTTCCATGACATGTTCCTAGAATAATTACTAGGATTATGACCTAAGTGCGAGTTTGATTTCTCAATTGATATCATATATAGATTAAAACCATAGTCTAAAACACCATATAGAATAAAAACCACTGAATTAGTTAAGTTAAAGTCATAACTTTAGGAGTTGATGTTGAAATTCTAATTTGATTGAGTGTGTCACCATGGGGTGCTCTAGTTATATTTGTTAAAAAGAAGGATGGCACCCATTGCTTATACATAGATTACAGGATGTTGAGTAAATTAAAAATTAAGAATATATATCTATTTTCATGCATTGATTATCTCTTTGATCAAATGCAATGGGAAATAGTCTTTTCTAATATTGATCTTAGAGTAGGGTATCACTAGTTGAGGATTAATGAAGAAGATATCTTGAAGACAACACTCAAGACTCAAAATGGGTACTACAAATTTACAATGTTACCATTTGGATTAATGAATGCACCAATAAAATTCATGAATCTTATGAATAGTTTGTTGATAGATTACCTAGATCACTTTATGTTGGTCTTTCTTGATGACATCCTCATTTATTCAAAGGATGAATAAGAGCACTTACAACATCTATAATCAATTTTAAAACATTTGTGGAAGCATATATTGTATGTTAAGTTATTTAAGTGTGCATTTTTACAAGAGAAAATTCATTATATAGGACATATTATTATTAATAGAGGTTTTAGGTTGCACCCTAGCTGAAAGTAAAAGTGTTCAAGTTGTACTCTCAAACCTAGTTCAAGATGGGAATGACTCTAGGCTATGGGTTACCTAATTTTGGGTCAAACCTCTAGGATTTTTAATGAGGCTAGCCCCTCAAATATGATAATTTGAATCCTTTTCTTGAAACTTTACCTATTGGGATGAAAAGTGGAGATCATGCATGAATGAAAACCTACTTTAAGTGTGGTGATACACCAAATGTTCTTTGATCCACTCTCAACTTGGACACTTTCATGAGTACTAATGAATCCAATGGAGACAAGGGTTGATTAGATTATGTGATAGAGTTAAAAAACATGAGTATTTTATATGAAGGTTTAAAATAGACTTGAAACTTGAAGGACATAAATAAATAGGTCTATGTAAAACACTATGGACTTGTGACACTTCAAGAGAAACTTTACTAGTTAACACTACACACAACCTGCAAGAAATTATCAGTCTTAAACTAAGGTACATTAAGGACCTATAAATGATGAATATACAATATACATTATGTGAATCAAACTTCAATAGAGTACACTTAGCATTAAACTAGAATATGAAATTATCTTATATTTCTTTAAAGATTTTACAAAGTGATTTTAATAGAGGTTTGCTATACCCAGCCGAGAGATACCAATCAAGAACTCAAAGTTAGTATTTATAGCAATAAAGAGGGTAAGAGAGAGATAAATTGGCATTAAATGGGTCATTAATGATCCCAACTCCACTTAGAAAAATCACCACCATAATCCTTCTCAAGCCTTCTATTGCATTAATGTCACTATATTTTTCTCTAACATGATGGAGAATGTGAAAATCAAGACTAGTTGCAAGAAGAAATCCTCACCACTACATGAATCCTTCTTGAGATCCTATGTATTAATGTACTTCACTATCTTCCCCAATCATGCTTGATGTTTTTCACATTACCAAGTAGTTACTTGAGCTTGTTCATGATTTTCTTTCTTGCATTCCTTACATAAGAACCATTTTACCATTGCTTCTATATCCCGAATACAGATCTACTATAGATGAAAACCAATCTCCTATATTGGTTTTCATATAGTCATGATTGAAAATGGAGATTCATAGTCTAGAGCCTCTTGAGTCTAAAAAAGACATAAAACCTATGTCTAGAAGCTATCAAAAAGATTTTATAGGGCTTTAATGGCATTAGGCAAATTTGCAGAGTCTGCTCCTAGTTATTTAGATCACATTTGAACTTGCATTTATGTATTTTACCTACTTGGGGTGGTAAGACCTTTTTTCCAATGTTTCTACCTTCATGTCATCCTCTAGTTCGACCTTAGTCAAATTTTCTCTCCATTGAAGTTCTTTAACTTTTGTTTTTTAACATCAACCATCAATCTTGATCTGGGCTCCCCACATTTTACCAATTATCAGATCTTCATTCATCTTGTAGGATCATGTTGTCATCTATTTGACTTCTTGACCTCATATGCATAATTGATCTACTTTGGTATGATTAAATGCATAATGTTAATCTTCTACTATTTTAATGCACTTGTGACATTTGATAGCTTGTCATTAGCTTTTGAGATCCATTAACTTGTTGACTCATCACTCACCATTAGATCTTATTTATATGATTGATTTTCACCATTTATCTACCTGGACCCACTATCCTTGTTAATAATCATGCACCATCTAATTTTTGTCAAGACACCCAAGATTTTGTAAGTTGTCGGCTTCTCACTTACACTAACCTTTTGACTTAATGCTCACCATTGATATTTGATGCATGATTGAATACATTCTATTGGATATTTGGGACCCACTAAAATTGTTAGGTTACCTACTCACCATTATATTTGATCTTATCTCCCAAGATTTGGACACTTGTCAACTCTACATTCAACCTCAGAATATTTAAATTCAAACGGATATTTCATGAAGCTTAAACTTGATGTTTGCATGCCTATTTCACTCTATAAGTCTAACTTTAAAGTTTTATATCTCGAGATAACAAGATCATCAAGACATGAAAGTTTTAGAGGATGATCTAAGCACTAAAATCATCATGTTCATATGACCTTTTAGCTTTTGAAGGCTTCTTGAGAAAACTTATTGAATGCATAGTCAAGATGACCAATCCATTTCTCTATGATGTATGATGATGATCTAGATCTTCAAATCTTGTGATTAAACTATTTATTGATATTTAAATTATTTTATGAGTCTCTAATTATTGTGCAAACTTGTTCCATGATCTTGACTACATTGATCACCATGAGAACCTGCTTCCTCGAAATTTGGCAAACTACACTTTAAGTTTACTTAAAGTGTTTCAAAAGATTTGCAAGGTAAATATGATTTTGGGACCACTCATTACATAAAAAAATTTGTTTATATCATCCATTCAAGTATAATCTTGGTATAAGGACCAAATCAGCCAGCATTTTTTGTGACTCAATTGGCTTGACCAATTTGCTAGTCATAGAACCTACAATTTGATCAAGCTTGCTCAAGATGAATAGAAAAATGAATTATTACTTACAAAATGATTCTACCTAACTCCTAGAAAAAAAATTAAGCAAAGGGACACACACAAACAACAAGAAAGCAATAAAATGCACCAAATAGATGAAAAAACAACAAATAGAGCAATGTGCAAGAGCACTTTGAGGTAAAGACAAACCTATCTACCTATGTACAAAAATAATGAGATAATACCAGTAGAATAATTTAAGATACATCTCATTGAAAAGGATGAGAAGGATATCTCCATTAAACATATAAATCTCAAAGGCATTACTCTCCTTACAACCTATGATAACATAAGGCCCACTCTAAAGACTATCAAACTTGGAGTACTTTCTTGGTTTTGCATGGTCCTCATCTTATTTGAGGATAATATCACCTTATTATAATTCCCTTGAGTAATATCTCTTTTCAAATGACCTCTTCACTTGGTTTTGATTGGAACACATAATGTGCATAGTATTGTCCCTTATCTCATCCAACTGTCTTAACTCATTCAACCTTATTTGCATAGCATCATCTTCTAGGAGCTCAGGTTGGTGTACAAGCTCTAATGCAACAAGTTTAAGAGATATAGGAAGTTTAGTTTCCCTCCCATAGAAAATAATCTATGGGAAGTATCTAGTATCTTTCTTAAGTGTCATTCTATCTACCCATAGGATAACTCTTAGTCTAGTATGGCACTTCCTCTAACTATCTTCCATAGTTCTCTTTATAATCCTCAACAAGTTCTTATTTGTGGACTCTGCTAGTCTATTTCCCTATGGTTAATAGTTATAGGATTATTTGAGATAAATTCCATGTGAAATATCATACTCACATAATTTATTACTAATGAATTCCAATGAATTTTTAGAAATGATTGTAGAAGGCACACTGAATCTGGTCACAAAGCTATCGTAAAAGTCCAAGATAAAATCTTCATTAATTTCTTTGAGGTAAGTTGCTTCAACCCACCTTGTAAATTATTTTATATTTGTAATGATTCATTTATGTCTTTTAATTTTATGGTTGTGTATCATCCTTATAAAATCTAAGCCCCATTAAATGAAAGGTTGTTCTAATTGTATGGGTTACAATGGAAGGGCAGTCATTTTATTTTTGCCAACAAACATTACACATTTTGAGAACTTCCTTACCTAAGAGTGTGTATATCTAAACATTGTGGGCCAAAATTACCTATATCTAATAATATTGGAGTATGGTCTTGGAATAAAAGTACCCACCAGCTGGACATTCATGGACTTGCTCAAGAAACTTGCCTATTGGGCATGATTCTACATACTTCAAAAGCATGCCTCGTATGTCTCTCTTAAAAATTACTCCATTTATCAAGACATAAGGCATAATTTTAAACCTAAATTTCATTCTCTTTGATATATATAATCCAATAGGACATTGTCCTAACTCAATAAATATGAGTATAACATGTGTCCAACTGAAAGGTGTGTTGTTTGCAGCTGCCTGTTGGCTATCATGGACTATCAACACTTGATATTTATCTTATTTTACCTCTATTGAATATATTCACATAACCCTCTACACCTTAAAAGTTTTTTAACTCTAAATTTAAGGTCATAATCTATGCATCTTATCACCCATCCAACTCTTTTCTCATTGAGGTCTCTATTGAGTATAAACTCTTTAATACTTGGATGTGCCACCATGAGTATGATATTCCTATTAGAGACCATGTGCCTAAATTTAAAAAAATCCTTTTACAAATACAATAACATGTTTATATACAAATTTATAATTTTCCTCATACCCTTCTAAGGATTAACTAAAGAAAACAATAGGTTATTCCAAACCTTGCTCATTCTGTTGCATCAACATGGTAGAGATTACATCTAATGTAGAGAAGGCATACAAGTAGAATTATTTGTTAAAACCAGGATTAAGAGGTATAGGGGAATGAGAGATGGCATCCTTAATGGCCTCAAAACTCCTCTTACTTTTATTTATCCATGTAAACTCCTTGCCTTTTCTCAACATGTGAGTAAGAGGCTTGACTAGCTCTACAAAGCTTGGGATAAACCTTCTTATAAAATTAATCTTTCCTAAGATGATTTGCAAACCCTTCTTATGCTTGGTCAATGGTAAGGATAATATGGACTCAACTCTTTCAATATCTATGAAAAGACCATCCTTAGACACTACATGGTCTAATAACTTGCCCTCATCAACACCAAATATACATTTTTTAAGATTCAATAACACTCCAAATTCTCTGCATCTTTCAAATACTAATCTTAAGTGAGAAATGTGATGAGTTGGGTCCTTTTATAAAATAGTTATGTCATCTAGGTAGATGAGCACCATGTCATAGATCAATTTTTCAAAGGCAACATCAATTGCCTTTTGGAAATTTTCTCCAACATTGGATATTCCAAAGGGCATTTTCATATATGCATATGTGACCCATTTTGTGGTGAAGGCAGTATTATGCCTATCTTCTTCCTTGACCATAATTTGATTATAACTAGAGTAGCCATCAAACAATCACAATCTTTGAGAACCTACCACCTTTTAAAGAATCTAATCCATTGAGGGTAGTGGTTAATGGTATTTTAAGGACACTTTGTTGAGGTCCCTAAAGTCAACACGTAAACATATTTCCCCATTTTTATTCCTCACTAGCACAAGATTTGCCACCCATGAAGAATTTTTAATGGGGAATATTATCTTTGATTCAATCAAATTAAATATCTCCCTTTTCATTAACTCCTCCACCTTTGGGTTGATAGGCCTTTGTTTTTTCCTAATTGGTTTTGCATTGATTTATAGTTCAATGGTATGTTTTTTAAGTTTGGGATCAAACCCTTTTAAATCCTTATATTCCTATGAAAATACATCATATAACTCTTGGCATAAATCAACAAATGTATCTCTCTCTCCTATTGTGTTAATCTTTCCCAAATTTAACAATTTATCTTTAAATATCTCTATCTTTTCATAATGTTCTTCCTTGGCTGAGATACATGCCTTGCCTATTATCACTTGGTCATATTCATTGAATAGGATTTCCAATGTCAAAAGCCAATTAGTCATATTATTAGATCTTAGCTACACTATCTGATCATCATACTAATGTTGAAATTTGTTTTGATTTGTATGGTAAAATTTTGCCTCCTACATCAAAAAACATATAATTTGGTCATCATTATCAAACACCTACCAACTCACCTCATTATTAAGAAAAACTGGCCTATATATGACCTTGATTTTATCTTGGATCTAGTTGCCTTCTATTATTTATATAATCTCATACTAAGCTACAATGGCTACAACCCTATCTTCATGTTGATTTGTCTCTCATGATATGGATTATATATTTAATGTCAATAAGTCCTCTATGAGATCCCATACATAATGTTTGTAAGATTTCAATTGATGGTTTTTAACTACACTTATGCCTTTCACTTGTTACACCACAAGCTCACTATCACCCTTGAATTGAATAAGTTTGACACCTCTTCTCCTTGCCTCTTTGCAAACCATGTAAAAGAGCTTCATATTTAGTTGTGTTTGAAGTGCAACTAAATTGAAATATTACAACCAAATAGTAATTATAATTTAAGGATGAAACTAACATAGTTCTAGATCAACTATCATTCTTTAACCTTGATCTATTAAATAATAAAATCCATAAACCATCTTTCTCTTGAGTGGTGTTAGTTAGGTAAGGTATAACAACACCTTCCTCATGCATATAATACACCCCTAAGCTTGTTTATTCAATATTGGTATAGGCATCAAATGCATGGTTATTAGCTACCCATTCATCTAAGTATAGGTTTGAAATGCCCTTAATATGTTTATGACACTCTTTCTCACTAGAATTTTCATCCTCTTCACCTATGGTATAGTTGACACTTGCAAGGTTAGGTATGTAGGTCTCTAGATGGAACCTAGAGATAGGTCCTAACCTAATAGTGACCCTAGTCCCATATTTGGTCTTGAAAACCATGTATGACCACTTAGAGGATAAATATCCCCCAATATTTTTAATAAATTACCTAAATATGCATAGGGGAAAATATGGGATTAGGTCTACCACCATTATATCTTGAGTGATGACTTAATTTGGGAAAGCTACCAATATGATCTTAAGATCTTTCAATATATCTATTGTTTTAGTGGGGGAACCATCCAACTGGAGAACACATTTTTCATTAGTCACATACTTAAACTTAATATTAATCTATTATGGCATAACTAAGATTGAATCTCATGAATCTATCATACAAGTGTGTACTAAAAAGTCCCCTATGATGATTGAAAAATAGAATGGAGAGGGTTTGATAACCTTAGGGGGATGAAAAACATTATGAACTTGATCTTGACTAGGAGATTTACTAGGAACTTGAATTTAACTAAGTTGACAATTACTTTTAAAAATAGTGTTCACCTTATCATTTGTCGCATTCACATGAGAAGGCTTGAAAAGATCTTACTGAAGAATCTCTTTCTCTCTTGGAATAGATAGAGCATCACACATAGACATAGTGACATTAGCCTTTTTCATGTGATATACAATATTTAAAGGAAGACTAGTACCTTTAAATTGCACCTTAGAAGTAGAAGTATTACTTGGCACTTGAGTGACATGAGGAACAAAAGGATACTTCGATTGTTGTCCATGATGTTGAGGTATTTTTTGAGTTGAAGGATATTTAGTAGTTATATTTTAAGTGGTATGCTATGAAATGACTTGTGGAGGTGTTGAAAAAGCCTTAGGTTGCCATAAATTATCATTTAACATCCTCTTCTTAGCCCTTGTATTGGTTACAACCAGTTCATTTTGCCTTTGAGTAGTTTTCCCCATGTTTAATGTTACATGCACAAACATATATTCCCCTTCTTGAAATTTTATGCATGTGGTGTTATTTGGTGCCTTAATCATGATTTATTCATGTTAAATCTAATATTCCAATGGTGTCAAGGTAGGCATATTACCTTGATTCATTAGAGGGCCTTATGGTGAAGGAGGCATTGAGTCATGGCCTTAGAATGAAGGAGCATGTTACCAACTAGAATCCTGATACATTTCTCCACTTTTATCCATTACCATCTCATTGGAATTCCCTTCTAATTTCCATTAAAACTCTTGTGTAGGTTATTTTATGTGGGGACCAAAGCTCTTAAACTACTTGTAGTTCTGGGGTTGTAACTATTTTAAGATCTACATTGAGTAATTTGGCCTTAGGCTTGTTGATTTGATGGATAAGAGGATATATTTTATGATTGAGTAGGGTATTGGGCTTGTAAGGGACCTTGGTATGGACTATATAAAGTCTATCATTGTCTCTCCAGAGCCACTAGCTTGTTGTTTTATGCCTTTAATAAGCTCTTGATCCTTATAAATTTGTCCACTTGACCATCATCAAGTTGGGATTGATTATTTGGAGTGGGCAATGGAGAAATGGTAAGTGGGTTTGGTTAAATCTCAAGAAAAAGTGGCATGAGTTTCTCTACTTGTATCAAATAATTTTCTACCCTTATAGATATCTCATAAGCCCCAAGCAGAGTTGTCCTACCCATAGATTAGATCATGACTATAATGTTTGAATTTAATGCTCACCAATAGTAAATAAAAGCATAATTGGGTATGGGCTTAATGATGATAGGGATCTTATCCCATGTCTTTTGGAATCTATAGTTAAAATCAACCATAGATTCTTCTGATGCCCTCTTTATTGAGGTAAGTTATTCAACAAGTAACATATGGTCACTTATATCCTTAAAATGTTTATAGAGGGACTCACCAAACTCATCCCAAGTGTTGATTTAGGTAGGATCTATACCTTTATACTATTGTAAGGATTTGTCTTTCATGGATGTGTCTAGTAGTCTCATGGCTAAGTTCTCATGTAATGTTATATATTGAATAATGGTTTACAATGTTAGCAATGTGCTCTACATGGGTGTGGATTTTTCTCCAATAAAATATGGTAGACTCTTCAAAGAGGTAGCAAGGATATCATCATGTTGTTGAAGGTTAAGAAGGCTACCACCATTGAAGGGTACAAAATCTTGCATTCTATGCCTTGTCATTTGTATAGTGGGGGTTGCACTACTTAAAATAATAGGATGACTAGGAGATGAATATTTATTTTGGGATAAGGAACTATCCTATTGGATCTTGTTCTTTTATAATAAGTAGAAGGTATCTCAATGAATTTAAAGGGGATACCTTTACTAATTGACCTTATAGTAACCTTTATCATGAGAGGTTTTTCTAAATGATGCTATAAACTCTACAACTTTGAGAATCTTTAGATTTTGATGATGGTAGATGTTTCCCTCTACTACAAATACTTCTTCCTAACCCTAGACTTAAGATATGCCAAGGAGAATGTGTTCCACTAGGTGTGCCAAAAAAATTTAGAGGTTCTACATTGCACCCTAGCTAAAAGTAGAAGTGTTCAAGTCCTAATTTCAAACCTAGTCCAACATGGGAATGACCCTAGGCTATGGGTCACCTAATTTTGGGTTAGACCTCTAGGATTTTTAATGAGGCTATCTCCTCAAATATGTTAATTTGAATAGTTTTCTTGAAACTTGACCTATTCAGATGAAAAGGGGAGAGAAAGCATTAATGAAAACCTACTTTAAGTGTGGTGATACACTAAATGTTCAATTATCCACTCTCAGCTTGGACACTTTGATGACTACTAATGAATCCAACAGAGAAAAGGGTTGATCAAATTATGTGACAAAGTTATAAACATGATTATTTTGTATGAAGGTTGAAAAGAGACCTACAACTTGAAGGATATAAAGAAATAGGTCTATGTAAGACAATATGGACTTGTGACACTTCAAGAGAAACCTCACTAGATAACACTTCATACAACCTACAAAAAACTATCAATCTAAAAGTAAGGTAAATTAAGGACCTATAGGTGATGAATAGACAATATACATTCTATGAATAAAAATTTAATATAGTAAACTTAGAATTAAACTAGAATCTAAAATTGCCTTATATTGCTTCAAAGAGTTTATACAGTGATTTTAACAAAGGTTTGCTATACCTAGCGAAGGGATACCAATCAAGAAATAAAAGCTAGTATTTATAGGAAGAAAGAGGATAAAAGAGAGAAATTGGCACTAAAGGGGTCTTTAATGAGCCTAACCCCACTCAAAATAACCACCACTATGATCCTTCTCAAGACTTCTATTGCATTAATGTCACTGTATCTTTCTCTATCATGATGGAGAATGTGAAGATCAAGACCAATTATAAGAAGTAATCCTCATTGTTGCATGAATCCTTCTTGAGTTCCTATGCATTAATATCCTTCATTATCTTAATCATGCTTGAGATTCGTCACATTACCAACTAGTTACTTGATCTTTCTCATGGTGTTATTTTTTACATTCCTTGTGTAGTCACTGTTATTCCATTGCTTCTATATATTGAATATAGATATACTATAGATGAAAACCAATCTCCTTTTGTTTCATATAGTTATGATTGAAAATTGATATCCATAGGCTAGGGCCTCTTTATTATGAATGAGACATAGAACCTACATCTAGAAGCTCTTGAAAAGCTTTTATAAGGCTTTAATGGCATTAAATAGCTTTACAAAATCTATTTCTAGTTATCTAGATCATGTTTGATCTTAAATTTATATATTTTACCTGCTTGGGGTAGTGAGACCTTTTGTCCAATATGTCTACCTTCATTACATCCTCTAGTTTGACCTTAGTCAAATTTTCTCTCCATTGAAGTTCTTTATCTTTCATCTTTTAACGTCGACCATCGATCTTGATTTGGGCTCCTCACATTTTACCAATTATCAACTCTTAATTTATCCTATAAGATCTTCCTATTATCTCTTTTACTTCTTGACTTCATGTGCACCATCAACCTAATTTAGTGTGATTAAATGCATACTATTTATCTTCTATCATTTTAACATGCTTGTGACTTTTAGTAGCTTGTCATTAGCATTTGAGATCCATTGACTTGTTAACTCATCACTCATCATTAGATCTACGTTGTATGATTACACGCTCAGCATTTATCTTCCTAGAACCACTAAAATTTTTAGTCTCCACACACTATCAGATCTCTATTAGGATAGCTAAGATATTGCCACTTGTCACCTTATCACTTACACTAACCTTTTGACTTGATGTTCATCATTCATCTTTGATGCATGATTGAATACGCTCCATTGGATATTTGGTACCCACTAAAATTTTTAAGTTATTATTCACCATTAGATATTATCTTAGCTCTTGATATTTAGACACTTGTTAGCTCCATGTTTAACCTAGGAACATTTGAATTCAAATGGCTATATCACAAAGCTTAAACTTGACATCTACACGCATGTTTCACTATGCAAGTTTAACTTTAAAGCTTTATATCTTGAGATAGAAACCTCATCTAGACATGAAATTTATATAGGATGATCTAGGCACTAAAATCATCATGTTTGTATGACACTTTAGCTCTGGGAGGAATCCTAAGTAAACTTATTGAATGCATAATCAAGTTGACTAGTCTATTTCTCTGTGATGTGCGGTGACGGTCTAGATCTTTAAAGCTTATGCTTGAACTATGAATTGATCTTTCAATGCTTTGATGAGTATCTAAGACTTGTGAAAAATTCTTCCATGATCATGACTACATTGATCACCATGAGAACTTGCTTCCTCAAAATTTTACAAACTACACTTTAAGTTTACTTAAAGTGTTTCAAAATCTTTTCAAGCTACATATGATCTTGAGACCACTCATTCCATCCAAAACTCTATTCAACTCATCCATTCAAGTAGAATCTTGGAATGTGGGCCAAATTATCCAATAATTATCTTTGTAGATGGTATTTTAGTAGATCTAACAAAGATAAGAGCCGCTATAGAGTTGCTGACACTAAGTAATGTACACAAGGTAAGAAGCTTCATGGGATTAATGGGATATTATAGTAAATTCATTTAGAATTTTTATAAGATAGATAATTAAATTAGTTATCTTTAACAAAATAATCAAAATTTCATCTAGTTAGATAAGTGTGAGGTAGTATTTCTGAAACTGAAAAGGAGGCTTATTTTAGCACTTATGTTAAGAGTTCCCTATCCTAATGGTTAATTCTTAGTGATAACTGATGCTTCAAGGGTTGGACTTGGATGATGATGGTGTAGTGGTAGCTTATGAATCTAGTAAAGTGAAGCCTTATGAGTTGAATTATTCCCCTCATGACCTAGAACTTGTGGCAATTGTGTATGTTTTGTAAGTTTGGAGGCATTATTTATTGGGAAAACCATTTGAACTCAAGACTAGTAACTTGGGACTCAAGTACATATTCACCCAACCAAATCTAATGCTTGCCAAATATTATGGTTAGATTTCTTTTCTAACTATGATTTTGATATTAACTATATCAAAGACAAGGAAAACAAATTAGTTGATTCTATAAGCCAAAGGTGGTATATAGCAGTCGTGGTTGCTATCAAGAGTACCTTCAGGGATCAAGTGATCAAATTATTTTCAAGGGATGAATTATATAATTAGGTTAGGAAAGAATTGTTTGAGAATGATCAAAATCCTAAGTATAAGGGATAAAAAATAGACAATGATGGTCTTTTATGGTATAATGATAGGATATATGTACTAGATAGAGAAAATTGCACAGTGATAAAAGAACTACACAATGCCCCCTATCCAAGACATATAGGAGTAACTAAGTTGATGGATGAGTTTAGACCACTTTATTTCTAAAATGGAATCAAGAGAGATGTAACATATTTTGTGTTTTATTATCTAGAATGTTAGCATGTGAAAGCTGAACATGTGCATCTGACTAGATTGTTGTATCCACATGACATACTGGAATGGAAGTGGTAGGTGATCAGTATGGAATTTATCCAAGGTTTACCATTTTTTTAAATAGGCATGACATGATCTTGGTATTAGTTGAAAAACTAACCAAGGTAACTCACTTTATACTGGGTAACATGACTGATGATGCACCTACTCTTATGAAGAGATTCATAAAAGAAGTTTATCGATTGCATGGTTTTCTATAGAATATTATTTTAGATAATGATCTAAGGATGAATTATATATTTTGGTTGATCATGAATTTAGCTCAGGTTACACAACTAAATTTTAGCACTACATATCACCCATAAACTGATAAATAGACAAAATGAGTTAATCATATTTTAGAAGATCTCCTTCATATGTATTGCATGGATCACAAATATAAGTGGTAAGATTACCTTACATTGGTTAAGTTTGATTAGAATAAATCATATGAATTAGCTTTTAATATGGCTTTATTTGAGGCATTATATGGAAGAAGGTGTAGAACACCAATCAATTGGGACATGTTGGAAGACATGGTAGTATTTGGACCTAAGATGCTTAAAAAAATTGAATAACAAGTTAGGAAAATTAGATAGAGGTTGGATGAAGCCAATGATAGATAAAAAATTTATGATGGTCTATAGAGAATAGCTAAGAATTTTTTTGTAGGTGATAAAGTGTTTCTTCAAGTTAAGACTCAAAAAACTTTGATTAAATTTGGAAAGTCAGTGAAACTTTCATCAAGATACATGAGACCCTTCAAGGTTTTGTAATTGGTAAAACCTATAGTATATAGGCTTGTATTGCCACCAGCTATAGCTCTTTTGTATAATGTCTTCTGTGTGTTTTATCTTAAAACATCTATGGCTGAACCTTCACATGTTTTGGATTAGAATGCTTTATAGGTTCTGGATCATGTTGTGGTCATGGTAGAACCAATCAGAGTAATTGGCACTCATAAAATTCATTTGTGTAATAGATAAGTGTCATAGTGCAAGGTCTTATGGGACCAACATTATGAGGATAATGCCACTTGGGATGACTATGATAAGTTTTACAAGCTATTTTCACATTTGTTTACTTGATTTGCTTCTACATACTATATTATTTTCTATTGAATTATATTATTTAATTAATAACTTGTGTTTGATTAAATGTCATCAAGATGATGATTAGATTTAGGGGGAAGGATGTCACATCTTTATTTATCTCTAGCTAAGTAACCTATTTGATCCATGGATTATTATGGTTGATTAGTTGATTAACTAATACTTGATTAAGATTGATGACATATGTTGATTATGGGACAATTTGTGTTGCTTAATTTACATGATTAGTTACTATGAGTTAGTAGTACTTTTATATTTTTCACATTGTAATCATATTTATATATCATTATTTTATGGATATACTAATGGTTCAGACTAACTACCTTCATTGTTGTGAGGTGGATGTAGAAAAATTCTTCCCATAAAGTATGATGGAGGGAGAGTATCATTAGAGAGGGTGGTTAGATGGAAATGTTGGGGGTCAATAGAGAATGAATCTAGAAACCCTTGCACATACCACTTTAAAATATCATGATTAGTACTTTATTATTTTATATAGATGTCATAGCATGTTTTTGTGATTGTTATTGTGCTTTATGATTTTTGATGATGATCGTATGATTGTTTGAGTGATTTCACTAGCTTTGTGATCATACTAATTTATTTTATATGATGCACTTGTGTATTTTATTAGTGAGTGTGGTTATGTTTTACTTCCATTACTGTATTGATAAGTAAGGTTGCACAATGTTACAATATAATAACATATTTCATCATTATTAATTACCTATAAGAGGTAGATAATAATAATAATAATAATTATTATTATTATTATTATTATTATTAAGTTAAAACTATATGTCAAAAGATATAAATATCATTATTTTAATACATTTGCATTTGATTAAGAATTGAACCAAATTTGTTTTTAAATATATTAAATACATTATTTTATTATTAAATGATTTAATAATCATTATATATATCATAGAGGATAGCATAGTCGTATAGAAGTATAATTTATTAAAATCTAAAAGTATTGTCATGCAATATACACTATACTCTATAGTATGGATGAAGTTCGTTGCATGGGGAATACTTGATCATTAATTAGATGCTTGACTTTTGCATGGAATGAAGTTTGGAAATGAGTCAATTAAAGTGGTCGATGATTATTTTATGTAGGATTTAAAAGGAATATATAATGATTTTATAGAATCCTCAATATGATTTGGGTGACTAATCATTTGTTGACATCAATTAAGCTACTCTTTTGGTTGAAAACATGGAGGCTACTACATTTGCATGGTGATGGATTGTGGAAGGTTATTGAGAAAATTTTACATGAATTTAAATAGTTAGTTGAAGTGGTTGTTAATGAGGAGAAGAAAGAAAATAAAAATGAATAAGAAGAAGAGAAGGAGAACGGTGGGGGACAGAGAGACAAAACACATGGATTTGAGGAGAAAGTTATAGAATTTCAAGAAGGTGAAAACATGAAGGAAAGAAGAAGGAATTCAAGGGATTTCATTAGCAGACATAGGTAGGTTTTTTATTTCAATTCCTATGTGAATAAATGTATGGATTTTTCAAAATGAGTATTAGG
Source organism: Torreya grandis (assembly GCA_037957365.1). Classification (NCBI taxonomy): domain Eukaryota; kingdom Viridiplantae; phylum Streptophyta; class Pinopsida; order Cupressales; family Taxaceae; genus Torreya; species Torreya grandis. The sequence goes on along the minus strand of JARHVA010001262.1, from coordinate 303,213 downwards.
TAATTGGTTTTTCTATGTTTTAAATCTAAAGTTTTTAAGTGAAGTATAGAGCCCTATTGATGGTTTGGCTTCCATAGAATCCCATCTTCAACTCAAAGAAAACCTAGGGTTATGAATTAAACCATAAAATTCCTAGACAGTTAAGATTTTATAAATCTTGTCATAACGCTCTCTTAATTCAAAAATATCTATACATTTAATAGGAAACTATCATTGATTGATGTGTGTGTGTGTGTGTGTGTGTGTGTGTGTGTGCGTGTGTGTGTGTGTGTGTGTGTGTGTGTGTGTGTGTGTGTGTGTGTGTTGCTTGAAGTAGATATATATACTCATTTGGGTGTTTGAAATTTGATTTTAAACTTAGGTTGGAGGTTGAAAATTTGATTATCTATACACCATTTATTTTTAAGTGTAAATACGTGGAAATTCATTATATGAATTGGGTATGTGGATATATACATAAATATAAATATATAAGTATATACATGGTTAAAATAGTAGGGTATATAAACGTGTGTGTGTGTGTGTGTGTGTTTGCGTGCACATTTTTCAACCAGTTTTAAAAGGCTTTAAGTAATACTATGTCCATATACATTATATGTATGTCAACTATGTACACATACATTTATATGTTACCAGCTATGTACACATACATTTATATGTTGTTAACTATACACATATACATTTTTATGTTATCGATTGTATACATTTATAATTATGGGTTGTCGATAGTATGCATATAAACTTATGTGTACCTATTATATTTTGTTGTGTGCTTTTTATTTTTGTATAAAATTATGTACCAAATTTATCAATATTTTTTAGGGTAATTGTATTATGTATCTATTGACCAAATTTGACTTTTAGGTCAAATTTAGACCCCTATAGGTAAAAAACTTGTTTTTTAAGATGTTTATAGGTCTAATACTTTGTCATAGGCTATATTATAGTTTATTTGATGTTATCTAATGTATTTTTATCCTTAGTCATGGTCTCATAATTTTATTTATCATTTTGGGTCATTTAGTGGGCTTTTAGGGGTCATAAATGTAGGTGGAATTGTTCCCAATGTGTCTAGGTGTCCTTTTTTTCCTTTCAAATGTCAAGGAGATTAGATTCCCTATCAGGGATGTCAATTACATCAAAATATTATAGGTTGTTTAACTGTAACTTAGGAAACCAACTAAAAAATGGAGCATTTGCCCAAGTGGAGAAGGTGATGAACATCTATTAATATTCATAAAAATCATCTAAATGTTTGACATGCTCTGGAAGTGCCATTTTTAATCCAAAACTATTCTGCTTCTTTTTTGCCTTTTTAGACATATAGAAGTGACTAGCAAGTTTGTGCTTAGTATAGACATCTCAAGAGATTTTATGGAAAGTTATTTTTGGAGTTGATATTAAACTTATATACCTTCATTTACATATTAAGAATAAAAGGATTGAATAACTTTTCTTTATGAATCATCCTTTACAAGTTGACTATGTTTTTATGCTTGTTATTTCATACACCCTATAGGTTTTGCTCCTTTTTTGTCAAGTATATATGAACCAATTGGTGATGTTGAATACAGATAATTTTGGATACCTTATAAAATAGTATACATACTTATTTTCATGGTGTTTTTATGGGAATGTTGTCTCATGTTGTAGAAAGGCACCACCATGTGCAGTCTCGATCAAAGTTCTTATTTACAGAATGTTGGTTTCCTATATAGGTATCATGTATTTGTAACATGGTTTCCCAAAGGTATCAATTCCATATTATCATATCTCTCCATATTTACTCTCATAACACCATGTCTTGATCAAATATGCAGTCATGAATACCTCACAGCCAGCTCCCATCTACTCTTCAGCCTTAGTCATGACTTGTAAAGGTTATGAGGATGTATATAGAAGTGTTATGAAAGTATTATATCTATATTATATCCTATTATAACATGAAATAATGAGGTGATCTTTCAAATAGTGAATAAAATGATATGGCAGTCATGCAACATACATATTGTCTGCCTACATACATAAAAGCATGCATCTACAAGTGCCCTCACATGAGTAAACATGTTTAAACTAACTTTTGGAGATGATAAAGGTATTTTTTAATGTAAAGGAGATATTTATAATCCTTGATATAGGAATAAAACTTATAAAATGGCCAAACAATGCACATTGTCCATACTTGTACTTAGTCTGCCATGAAATTGCACCTACAGGTTCCATGAAGAAAGAGTCCATGTTGAAAGGAAGGTGTTAACATTTTTTAATTTGTTTTAGGATATAAATTGTGTATTTTAAATTATGGATATAATTTTACAACTCATAAGAGGACTAAAGTAATGCATATTTCCCATGTTCTACCCATTGCCTATATACACTAAAAATTCACACCTATAGGTGGTTTAGTAGGGGGTTAAAGAGCCATTTTGAAATACTATACAAGTGGTGAAACTCATTATAACACATAAAATGTTGAAAGGACCATAATATACAAATTTTAAAGTGCTAAATGGCTTGAAAAATCTGAAGATCACCTTCTAGCAACAATAGATTGAATTCTAGGAAGGTTTCCCCAAAAAGTGAAAATAGAGGTCCAAGGGGTTTTTTTAGATCTCTTACAACATGTTTTAAAATGGTTTAAAAGATTATAAAGAGGTTAATATTATAGAATATAGTATATAAAAGACATATACCAAAGATGGGAGTCAAAAAGTAAGTGGAAAGAGGTTGTTTTGGGCCTCAAAGTTGCCTCTAAAAGCACTAAAATCTTGCACTAATATCTATAGGATTTGAATTTGAATGACCTTTTGGTATCCTAATGTTGAAAACAATGCATTACCTCATGACTAGGATGTCTCTATTGGTTTAATGGTATATAAAATGTCATAACTTTCATCAATATTTTTTTATGTATAGTTTGCCAAGCTCATGGACACCTACAAGTGTCCCTTTATAGGTCTTATGAGCACCTATAGCTGGGAAGGTAGTTAGTGACTCAGTCAAGGTGTTTGATAATGTTTTAGCCCACAAAAGTGAATCAAAGGTAAATTTAGGTGATAGGTGACCATAAATATTAAAGGTAAATCTACTTATATCATAAAAAAATTTCAAATGAGCTAATGCACACCTATAGGGGTCAAATAGGTAAGGGTTCATAGTCATGATCAGAAGAACTCAGTTTGGGAACCCAAGTGAATATGAGTGCTTTAATTAGAGTTAAAATATTTATAAAATCCTATTATAACCTCAATAAATACCAAAATTACCTCCATATACTCTTATAGTGATGAAACAAGCTTACCTTGACCTCTTACAGCCTTGTATGCACCTACAACAACCATTTTGCAATCTTGAGCATGAGAGAAAGGTAAGAGGTAAATGCACTTAGATAGAGAGAGAGAGAGAGAGCATTTTTAAAAAAAATTTAATGGATAATAATTTATTGGTAAATCTTCTTCAAAATATCTATGAGCCCCTTCAAGATTAACATCTACTCTTCTTATTAGCCCATTGGTTGTAGTGCATACAGTTGCACTAGGACTCCTTGCTCAATGGGTAAGAATGAAGAGTTCAAAGAAGGAAAATGTTTTTAGGTGAATTAAATACTTAATTATAATTAATTTTATATTATTAAAAAAAAATTAAAACTTAAGGTAATTGGATTTAGCCTTGAGGAGCCATTCTTAGGAAGAAGGAAAAAATGCAAGAAATATTCCTTTTTAGAGGCCTTTTTTGGGGATTTTGAGTTGGTTAGGTGCCTAAATGAGTGAATAAAGCTAAAAATTTTGGTAAAAAGTCTAATTATGACCTAATAAAACTATTAAAATCTTAATTTTACCTTGGGGAAGAGGGATATACCTCATTATTTTGTCTTAGAGGTCAGTTAGTCAAGAAAAATCAAGGTTTGGCAAAATAGGCTAATGAGGTCAAAATGGGTAAAGGGATTGATAGGAAGATTTTAAAACCTCAAGAAACATATTTTAAGGTTTATATAATGTAAATATATTATATTAAACACTATTTAAATCTCAAACCTCTCAAAATTACTAAAACACCCTTGTACACAGTCCAACTAGATAAGCTTCCTTTAGGCCTAGTTGGTGAATGAAAGGAAAAGGCAAAAAAGAGTGATTTGGAGGTCATGTTATTGATTTTTAAGATTTAATGAGTTTTAAACATGCATAATAAATTATACCAAACGTGAAATATTAGTCCAAATAGCCCAAACCAACAAGGTGCATGCTAAGCCAATGAGGCCTTAAAGGGACCTAGAGCCAATTGGAGTCGAACTTCACTTCTAGATTTTAGTGAATGCTATATCTAGTGGTATCAATTTTATGAGATTTAATTATACATTTTATAACTTTTTTTATGTAAATTAACTTACAATAAAGCTAATTCTAGCTTAGGATAGTCCAAACATGTAGGAAAGGTGGAAACAAGCTCGATAGGGTGATTCCAAGTTTTCATATCTCTTCTAAGAATTTTCATGGAAACTAAAGGATTTTTTAGGGGTTATTAGGGTCCATTAACATAATATTTTTTTAAATTTTTTGTATTTGAAATTTCAATATTTTATGAATAAAGATTGAGAAGGAAAACTACCTAAAACCCTTGAAAACCCTCAGTCAAGACCCGATGGAGAAAACAAGATGAGAGAGCTATTCAGATGACAATTTAAACATGAAAGTGATTTTAAATTTTAAATGAATCAATAAATATCCCTCCCATACTTTTCATATGTATGAAATTGTACATATAGGGTGCAAAACTAGGTACTTTTGACCATTTTATGTGTTTTTTAGGTTCTAAAAGAGGTCTGAAGATGTAATCAAGTTTGGGAGGAATACATGGACTTATTATAAATACATAGGGTCATATTATAATTTTAAAAAAACTTATAATTTTTTTAATAATAGCTCTCATCTCAGCCAATCAAAACTGGCATAGTGAACCCAATGGTGAGAATGGTGAAAACTTCAAGTGTAAGCCTTTTTAAGGTGTACCTAAGAAATATAAGGCCATGGAGAGTATTTTAAAGTGTCATTAACTCCCTCCCATTAATTTTCATGGAAAAATTAATCCAATTTTGAATCAAAGTTTGAGGGGTGACTGAAAGAAGAGTTTTTTAGACTACACATAGTGATGGCTTTAGACTACAAAAATTAATCCAATTGTCCACCAAGTGTGCAGAAGAGTAATTATTATAGGTCTTTTTAGTGTTATATATTATGTTTATAAGTGTTTTAGAAGTTTTTAATGTTTTTATTATCCCAAGGAATCATTAATTACCCTCTTAAGTATCAAAATACCTTTTAAACCTAGCATATGAAACATTGATGTAACAATTTGTCTTGTGTTGTGAGTTTTTTTGTGAAGAAAGCTTTATTTTACTCTAATTAGTATAATTTTAGTCAATAGGAGTAAATTAAATATTTTTGAATCACATTTTAGTTTTCTTAATTTGTCTTCTTAACCCTTTTCATACCAAGTTGATAAATAAGAGCGTGTTTCAAAGAGTGCATCAAGAGAACTAGCACTTCTAGGGATTCATCTCACCAAATTGTTTACCCATAACAAGTGAGATGTTTATATTGTGACACTTGGATGAGGATAGATAATAATTAATTAAAGGGGTGAAAATACAAGTGACAATAACTTTTGGCATGCCCAGTGGGACTCTAAGTCCTAGAAGATTATCCAAGATTGGTATTAGTCTTGGCATGTTTTTAGCTACAAGAACATCTACATTTAATACATGGTGACTTCACTAAGTTTTCAAATCTTTTGCTATAGATAAATCCTTAAATTCCATGCCAAAGGTGACCACTAAGTCTTCTACTAAAGGTATACCTTTTGAGTTTGTGTAATTGCCTTTGTATTCTATCAAAATATTTAGATTTGTGAATACTCATCCTTATTCAAGGGAGTTGGTGTTTAATAATTCCAAGTTTCTACTTAGTTTAATTCCTTATACACATTTTATACATTATAATATGGCTAAAAACCTAATTTTTTAGCCTTCATTAGATCATCTATTTTGAATCTTACCCAATATGACCAAATTCCTAGAGCAACCCTTAAGAGTGTTCCATATTTTAGTGGAGAAGGTCCTATTACTCCCAATTAACACATCAGAAACATATAAAACTTCTAAAACATCCATAATATCACTCAAGAGAAGTGGCTATTAGGATATAAACATTTTCTTTCAAATGGAAAGATTTAGATTAGTATGGGACTCTACCTCATAATTTTATTGCCTCATAAGATAAACTAGGAGATCTATTGTCTAAGAGGTTTTAAGAGAAGAGTGATTATCTATCACTATCTAAATAATTTACTAATATCAAGAGGCCTCCACAATATTTAATATAAGACTTTAACTCTAGGCTCAAAAAACATGGGATAGGAGCCCAACCCTTGTGAGACCTACTCCAAATTATACCTTTTTGTATTACCTAAAAGCATTGAATAGTGATATAGCCATGATGATCTAATCCATGGGTGGGAATACATTACCTAGTGCTTATGAGATATCTATCAATTCTGAGACTTATCTTGTTCAAGTAGGGAATATTACTCCTAGACCACCAATGCCATTGTTTCCTAATTTATAGACTCATAGTCAAGTTACATTACCTACCTTGGCTCCTTTGCCTAATAGTTAGCAAAAGTCTACCCTTGACCCTGCCAATGAAATTAAATAACTCAAGATTTTAATTTAAAGTGTTACTAATAAATTGGTTTCTCTTAAAAGGTAACAAGCTCAAAGTTCCAAGCCTTACCAATCCTAAAATTAGTTTGGACAAGCAAGTAGGCCTCCTTTTCAAGGTAATTCTCAAGGACAAGGGCAAATCACTTAAGCGAGACCTTACCAAAGTTAGAATCCTAATTCCCCATAATATTATAAATCTCTTGTTCCCACTTAAAAAAACTTTGTTCAATAATAACCATGTTATCCTTCCTATGACCAAAATAAAGGCTAAGTTGCATATGCTAATGAAATGACTAATCAAGTCATGAAAATACAAGGTAGTCAAGCACCTCAAGTTTCCAATTTTGAAGTTCCAATGCAAAATATAATGGAAAATATATAAACACAATCTGATTCTACTATTATAAATCATTTAGAGGGAGAGTTTTGTGCCATCAATAATTTGGGAAATGTAAGTAATATGAATGCTAATGTATCCTCTAACACTAGGTCTAAGAAGAGGGTTGTTGAAGAGACACAAGGGGAAACTCAAGGACCTATTTTGACTCCTATATCACCTCCAATATTAGGTTGGTATAACTCACCTCTTAAGGTGTAGGAGAATCAAAAATTTCAAAGTTCAAATCTAGCTCCTACATACCCATCTTCACAAGCTACACCATAAGGTACTAGTGCTTTTAAAGAGCCTTTTAAGGTGAGAAATCCTTCTATCAATGTTGTGGATCAGATGACTAAGTTTCCCATAAATATTTCATTTTTTGATTTATTGAAAATATTAGGATAAAAAGATATTCTCCAAAAATAATTGCTTGGATTAGGCAGACAAGCTAGATCAGCTAGGACTAAAAATATTATCTTGGTGAATGGAACTTAGCCCATTGATGGACAAGTGAAGAAAAATAATAAGACTCCTTTTTATCTATCCTTAATCATTTATGATTTTTTAGTTCATAATTGCATCATAGATAGTGGGGCTAGTACTTCAATTATGCCCAAGTCAATAGTAAATTAACTAGGCCTTTAGTATGAACCAATGGCTAAAGGAGTTCTAAAATTGGATGGGTCACCTACAAAGACCTTGGGAGTAGTCAAAGATTTGAATTTGATTTTACATTATGGCCCTAATTTTTACATCCCTCATTATGTGGTTGTGTTATATTTTCCTCCATACTTTTCTATTTATTTTTCAAGAGAGTTTATTGACAAGATAGGTGGATACTTGGTAGCCAATTGGTCCTATATGGTTTTTAGGACAATGTATGGTAATAAGGTGAAGATTTAATTAGAGACTATTCATCACAATCATTTATAACCCTACATGCCTAAAGATTTAAATGTCAAATATGCCATTCTTGATGAAGAGGAGCTTCACATGGACCAATCTTCTCTTCTCTTGAAGGATTTTTTGATTTATATCTAGATGAATGGGGAGTTGAGAACTATGAGCATTATCCTTAAAAATGCATAGAGTAAGTTGTTATTTGAGTGTATTTACTTCATGAGGAAGACTCTTTCATTCCAAACTTGATGAAGCTAAGGGAAAACATGGATGGTTTATGGAATCTATTCTTTGATGGATCTAGAAGCAAGGTTGGAGCATGTGGTAGAGCAATGTTAGTTTCTCCATCCAAGGAAAGGTACTACTCTACTTTCATATTTCACTTCACTTGTACTTGTAATGTGGTAAAATATGAGGCCCTCATTCATGGCCTTGAGTGGGCTAGGAAAAGAGGTGTGAAAGAGTTGTAAGTGTATGGTGATAGTGAGTTAGTTGTGAGCCAAGTAAGAAGCCAAAATATGACTAAGAACTCTTTGCTTAAGTACTAAATCATATAGGGTGGGATCTTGTGGAATATTTCCAAGCCTTCAAAATAAAATATATTCCAAGAGAAGACAACAAACATGTTGATAGGTTGGATTTGATTGGAGCTCAGTTTGATGTTCTAAAAGGGATAAGAGAAGATTAGAACTAGCCACACCTCAAGGTGATTGTAAGGCCCTCAATACCTGATAATTTCACTAATTAGAAAGTGTTTGATAGTGACCAACAAATATCTCTTTTCCTACAAGAGGAATCTAAGTTTTCCTCAAGGAATCAGTCCAAACTACAACAACAATATGGAGGGTAGATTATATTATTGAAGACAAATAAGCTCTCTAAAGGCCTACTCACACTTGAGATTATATTAAATTATGATGATTAGTTGAATAAGGAAAAGGTAAGCATGTATACTATGCAAGAAAACTATGAAAGAGTAAAAATCTTCAAGGATATGTTGTTTGATCTTGGGAAGGTATGTACTAGAGAAGAAAGATATGTTTTCATTGAGTTATGCAAGGAATTTTCTAATGTCTTTACATGGGAATATAGTGATTTAAAGGGATTTAATCCAAACTTAGTTCAACATACCATAAATATATATGATATTTCTAAGCCTATCAAGAAAATACAAAGGCCAATCAATCCTAAGATTGAGCCTCTCATAAGAAGGGAACTTACAATGTTGATTAAGTCTTAGATCATTTTTCTTATTAAGTATTCATCTTGGTTGGAAAATATTAGCCCTGATAAGGAATAAGAATGGGGAAATCAGGTTATGTGTTTATTTTAGAGATTTAAATAGAGTTTATTTGAAGGACAATTATCCTCTTCCTTTTATGGAGTAGATTTTTTAAGTTGTGTCAGGTAGTGAAAGGTTCTCACTCCTTCATGGATACTCATGGTATAATCATATTTTAGAAAAATAAAGTGACCAATATAAGATATAATTTATGACTAAATGGGGTACATATGCTTATATTAAAATGCCTTTTGTTTTTTATCATGCTAGAGAAACATTTAAATGTGCAATGGATATGACTTTTCAAGATCTAATAAATGATATAATATTAGTGTATCTTGATGATATCATGGTCTTCTCCAAAGATGCAAAGGATCATTTGAATCACCATAGGTATATTTTTGAGAGATGTAGAGAGTTTGGAATCTCTCTTAAACCAAAAAAGTGTGTTTTTTGTCCATGAAGGAAAAAATTTAGGACACATTGTCTCAAAGAAAGGCCTATCCATAGATCCTGAAAGGCTGAGTGTAATCTTGGCATTGACTTTTCCCAAACATAAGAAAGTTTTAGAAAGTTTCTTTGAAAAAATAAATTTTATAAAGAGGTTTATTCTTGATTTTGATAATTTATTCAAGCCTCTAACCTCTATGCTAAGGAAATATGAAGTGTTTACTTGGACAAGAAGAAGGAGAGTTTTGAAAAGATTAAACAAGCTATTGCTCAAGCTCCAACCCTTGCAATCCTAATTTATCAAAGGATTCCAACCTGCATATATTTGGAAATGAAGAGGTAATTTCTACCATGCTCACTCAATAAAATGAATAAAATTTGGATTAACCTATTTCCTTCTTTAGTCAAGGTTTAGAAGGCTATGAGGTAAGATATACCTATGTAGAGAAGCAAATATTTTTAGTTGTTATAAGTCTACATAAGTTTAGTCATATGTTATTGAAAAATAATATTCATATATTAGTACCTCATTCTAGTGTTAAAGACTTCCTTTGAGCAGATATATGACTAAAAAAAGGGTTGGTTGGATCACAAAAGTGATGTAGTATGATGTATAAATCAAGACAACCAAGCTAGTGAAAGGGAAGGGATTATGTGAGCACCTTGCTTCAGATTTGAAAGAACAAAAATAAGTTTTTTTATCCCTTCATGATGACCTTATGATAGCTTCATCTTCATCAATAAGTAGTTGGACACAAAAAATGATCCATTTTCTTCAAACTAATGAGTGTCCACAAGGCCTAGATAGAGCTAAAAGAAGGTACTTCAGATTATAATATATTCATTATGTAATTATTGATGGAGTGTTTTTTAGGAAGGACTTCTCAGGTGTGCTATTAGGATGTGTTAAATTATATTAGGGTGAAAAAATATTTCTTGAGTTTCATGATGGCCTAGTTTGTTCAAAGACACCCATGGTTGGGTAAGGAAATGCCCAAAATGTGTTATGTTTGATGTTAAACAAAATCTTGTAGCCTTGCCTCTTCATCCAATATAAGTAGACTAACATTTTATGCAATGGGGTCTAGATTTCATAGGCCTAATCAACCCACCTTCTGGTGCTAGCCACAAGTGGGTGTTGACTACTATATATTACTTTACAATATGGGTGGAGGTTTTTGCTCTCAAGAAATAAAATGAAAGTTCAATTATAGACTTCTATCAAAACATAGTGACAAGGTTTGGGGTTCCTTCAACAATAATTTTAGATAATGCATTTGCTTTCCTTGGAATGAAGACAAGTGAGTGTGATTTGAAACATGGAATTTATCTTAGTACTTCCTCCAATTATTATCCAGAAGGGAATGGACTAGATGAATCTACCAATAATAATCTAATCAAGATTATCAAAAGGACAATGGAGGAAAATCAAAGAACTTTGCATTCCAGGTTTAAGATATCTCTTTGGGTTGATAGAATCACCCCCAAGAGAGAAATTTGAAGCTCACCATATACACTTGTTTATGGGAGAGAAGCTAAACTGCCTATTTCATTTGAGTTACTGGCATTGGATCTCACTTACTAGATGGAGTGAATGGAAAATGAAAACATGAAATTTAGGTTGTGTGAGTTGATGGAGCTTAAGAAAAAAATAAATCAATCTATAAAAAATATGAGAACTCATCAAGATCAAACAAAGATATAATTTGACAATAAATCCATTACAAGAATCTTCCAATAGGGGGACATTGTTCTAAAGTGGGATGAAGAGAGGGCTAAGCCTAGAAAACACAAAAAGTTTGATGTTTTGTGGAGTGGCCCTTATGTTATCACCCAATGTAAGCAACACAATGCTTTCTAAATATAAAAGTTGGATGGAGAGGAGACTCATTCCTATTTAATAGGATATATCTCAAAAATTTCTACTAATGTTCTTCTCTCTCCTTATACATAGTTTTTTCCCCTTATTTTCCCTAAGTACTTATGCACATGTGTGAGTCTTGTTGGTTTATTTCTTTGTTTTGTGTTTGCTTAGTGTGTTTTGGTTATTTATTATGTTTTATATAGTTACTTTCTATTTATCCTCAAGATTTTATTGACTCCCTGGACTATGGATTGATAAGGCTACTGGTCTATAGTATAACAAGCATACTACCCCTATAAGTCACTATTTTGCTAACCAAATTTGACTTTTATGTCAAATTTGGACCAATATAGGTAAAAAACTTGGGTTTTTATATGTTTAAAGGTATAATACTTTGTCATAGGTTATATTATAGTTCATTTAATGTTATCTAATGTATTTTTAGCCTTAGTCATGGTTTCATAAGTTTATTTGTCATTTTGGGTCATTTAGTGGGCTTTTAGAGGTCATAAATGTAGGTGGCATGGTTTATAAGGTGTCTAGGTGTCACCTTTTACCTTTAAAACATCAAGGTCATATTCCCTATCAGGTATGTTAGTTACATTAGAATCTTGTAGGTTGTTTCACTAAAACTCAAGAAACCAATTGAAAAAAAGAGCAATTAGCACTTGTAAAACCCATGGGCAAAGGTGACACATGGAAGAAGGTGATGGAACATATATTAATCTTCCTAACACTCATATATATGTTTAAAATGATCTATAAGTTCCATTTTTAATCCAAAACTATTCTTCTTCTTCTTTGCCTTTCTAGACATATAAAAGTGACTAGTAGGTTTGTGCTTAGTACAGATAGATTAAGAGGTTTAAGAGAAAATTATTTTTGGATTTTATATTAAACTTAGAGACATTAATTTCCATATCAAGATTGAAATTATTGATAAATATGCTTTATGAATCATCCTTTACAAGTTGACTATTTTTTTTTGCTTTCCATTTCATGCACCCTATAGGTTTTGCTCTATTTTGGTCAAGTCTATACAATCCAATTGGTGATGTTGACTCCATAATATTTTTTATACCCTATTATATGGTATACATACTTAGTTTCATGTTTCATGGTGTTTTTATGGGCAATTTATCTCATGTTGTAGGAAGGTGCCATTATGTGTAGTCTTAATCATAGTTCTTATTTGTAGAATGTTAGTTTCCTATAGAGGGTTAGAATATGGTGTGCCATAGGTCTCAAGGCCATATTATCATATATATCTAAGTTTATTATCATAAAACCATGTCTTGATCAAATATGTAGTCATGAATGTCTCATAGCCAACTCCCATCTACTCTTCAACTTTAGTCATGACTTGTAAAGGTTATAAGGATATCTATATAAGTGTGATGCAAGTTTCAGAGCTGTAGTATATCCTCTTAGAACATGAAATAGTGAGTTTATCTTTAAATTAGTGAATAAAATGCTATGTTAGTCATGAAAAATGCTTACTATTTGCTTGTATACATGAAAACATGCATCTACAGGTGCCCTTAGAGGACCAAGCATGTTAAAAATCAAGGTTAAAACTAATCAAGGTATTTGTTATTGTAAAGTAGCTATTTATAATCCCTGAGATAAGACTAAAACACATAAAATGGCCAAGAAATGTACATTGTCAATACTTGTACTTAGTCTACCATGGAATTGTACCTATAGGTTCCATGAAGAAAGAGTCCATGTTGAAAGGAAGGTGGTGACATTTATTTTAGGTGTTTTAGGATGTAAATGATTTATTTGAAATTATGGAGACAATTTTACAACTCATAAGAGGTTTAAAGCAATGCATATTTCCCATGTTATGCCCATTACCTGTATACACTAAAAATTCACACTTACAAGTGGTTTAACAGGGGGTTAAGGATCCATTTTGAAATACTAGACAAGTGGTGAAACTAATTATAACACCTAAAATGTTGAAATGACCCTAATATATAAATTTTAAAGTGATATATGGCTTGGAAAATCTAAATATAATATTCTAATAGCAAGAGATTGAATTCTAGGAAGGTTTCCCCAAAAAGTGAAAACAAAGGTCCAAGGGGTTTTTGTAGATCTATTACAACATGTTTGCAAATGGTTTAAAAGCATCTAAAGAAGTGAATATTATATCCTATAGTATATACAAGACCTATTCCAAATGTGGGATTCATAAATTAAGTGGAAATATGTTGTTTGGGGCCTCAAAGTTTCCTCTAAAAGCACTAAAATATTGTACTAATATCTACATGATTCAAGTTTGAATGAACTTTTGATATCTTAAAATTGAAAACAATGGATTCCCTCATGACTAGGATTTTTCCATTGGTTGAATGGTATAAATAATTTCATAAATTTCATCATTATTTGTTTATGTAGAGTTTTCCAAGCTCGTGGACACCTACAGGTGTCCCTTTATAAGTCCTATGAGCACCTACAATTGGGAAGGTAATTAGTAATTAAGTCAAGGTGTTTGATGGTGTTTTATCCTATAAAAGTGAATATAAGGTTAATTGATGTGTTAGGAGACCATAAATATTAAATTTAAATCTCCCTATATCATAACCAAAGTTAAAATGAACTAATGCACACCTATAGGGGTAAAATAGGTAGGGGTTCATAGTCCTGATAGGAATAACTTAGTTTGGGAACCCAAATGCATATGAGGGTTTTAAGTATATTTAACCATAATGATCACCTCCATGAAGACCATAATTAATTCCCTTATACTCTTAGAGTGATGAAACAAGATTACCTTAACCTCTTACAACCTTGTATGTACCTATAATAGTCATTTTGTAGTCTTGAGCATGAGAGAAAGGCAAGAGGTGAATGTGATTAGAGAGAGAGAGAGAGAGAGAGAGAGAGAGAGAGAGAGAGAGAGAGAGAGAGAGAGAGAGAGAGAGAGAGAGAGAGAGAGAGAGAGAGAGAGAATGTTAAAAAAAATTAATGGTTCATAATTTATTGGTAAAGTTTATTCATAAGCTCCAGGACCTTCTTCAAGATTAATGTCTACTCTTCCTATTAGTCCATAGGTTGTAGTGCATATAGTTGCACTAGGACTCCTCACTCAATGGGTAAGAATGAAGACTTAAAATAAGGAGAATGTTTTTGGGTGAATTAAAAACTTAATTATCATTAATTTTAGATAAGTAACATGTTGGTGAATCCTAATACCATTGGAGTTAGCCTTGAGGAGTCATTCTTTGGAAGAAGAAAAAAATGTAGGAAACAATCCTTTTTAGAGACCTTTTTTAGGGATTTTGAGTGGGTTAGGTGCCTAAATGAGTGAATACACATAAAAAATTTGGTAAAAATTCTAATTATGACCTAATACAACTCATAAAATATTAATTTTTCCTTGGGGAAGAGGGATATACCTCTAATGTTTTATCTTAGAGGTCAGCCAGCCAATAAAAATCAAGTTTTGGCAAAACAAGCCAATGAGGTAAAAATGGGAAAAGGGATTGATAATAACATTTATAAATCTTAGGAAATATATTTTGAGGTATATTTATGGTAAATATATGATATGAAACACTAGTTTAGGCTTAGACCTGTCAAAATGACTAAAACACCCTTACACACAATCCAAAGATGAAAAGGAATGCCTTGGAAGTTATGTGATGGATTTTTAAGATTTAATTAGGTGTGGACATGAATAATACATTATCCCAAACAAAAAATATTGGTATAAATAGCCCAAAATAGCAAGGTGCATGCTAATACCATTAGTCCTTGAAGGGACCTAGAGCTAATTGGGGGTCCAACTTCACTTATGGATTTTGGTGAATGTTATGTCTAGTGGGAGAATGTTTATGAGATGGAATTATAAATTTTTGAACTTTTTGTATGCAAAGAAACTTATAAGAAAGCTAATTTTCAGCTCAGGGATAGTCCAAACATGTAAGAAAGGTGGAAACAAGATCAATAAGGTGATTTAAAGTGCTCATATCTCCTCTAAGAATTTGAATGGAAACCAAAGGATTTTTGATGGGTTATTATGGTCCCTTAAAATCATATTTATTTCATTTGTTTAGTTAAAACATTAGGGTTTAATGAATAAAGCTTAAGAAGGAAAATTACCTAAAACCCTTGAAAACCCTCAGTCAAGACCTAATGGAGAAAACAAGCTTAGAGAGATATTCAAATGACATATTTTGACCATGAAAGTGATTGGAAAATTTAAATTACTCACTCAAGATCCATCCCATACTTTTTATCTATACAGATTTATATAGATAGGGTGAAAATAGGGTAATTTTGACTATTTTATGTGTTTTACAGGTTCTAGAAGAGGTCTAAATATGAAATCAGGTATGGGAGGAATATATGTTATTAATATAACTCTCTATGGTCATATAATTCTTTTAAAAAACTTATAAGTATTTGAATAATAGCTATCATCTTAGCCAGTCAAAACTAGCTAGTAAACAGAATGGTGAGAAGGGTGAAAACTTCAACTGTGAGCCTTTTTAAGGTGTACCTGAGTAGGCTAAGGAAATTAAGAGTATTTAAAAGTTTAATTTAATCCCTCCCATTTATTTTATTAGAAAATTGAAGCCAATTTTGAAGCCAAGTGTGAGGGGTGACTGAAAGAGGAGTTCTTTTAGACTGCAGGCAGTGATGGCTTCCTTCTAGGAGATTCCAAATGAGTAAGACTACAACCAATGCATAGAGAACAATGTATAAAATCCTTCCCTCTCATCCCAATAATAAAAAATATCCCTAGTAAATTTTGTGATGTTAAAAGAGGTCCAAATCATGAAGGTAGTGTTCTGAGTCAAGATAGGGAGTTTCATGACACTTTTCATAAGTTTCATGACTTGTATGGACACTTGTACTTCTTCAAATTGCATGGTTTGTTTCACATATCTTTATCATGAAAATTTAACCTATTTTCTTAGCTTTATATGTGTCCAAGTAAACTTTGTACTCCTTTTGTCTCAAGTCTCTCCCAAATGCTATAAGTAGTGACTCTTTTAGCTCTTTTTGGTAGCCTCCATTGGTTGATGGTGAAACCCTATCCAATTTTGTAATTTAATGTCTCTTGAAGAAATAAAATAAGTGAATTTTTCTACTTACATTCTATAAAATTAAGTGTTTTTGTAATCTTTTTGGTCTTGTCTAGTAGAAGATGATCTTTTCTAGCATGTTATCCTTGATTGTCCATCAAGTGTGCAAAAGAGTAATTATTATAGGTATTTCTTAGTGTTCTATTTTAAGTTTTTTATAAGTGGTTCATGATTTTATTGTCTAAAATAAGCATTCATTACCCTCCTAAGTATCAAAATAACTTTTGAACCTAGCATATGAAACATTGATGTAACAATCTATCTTGTGTTGTGAGTTTTGTGTTAAGAAAGATTTATTTTTCTCTTAGTATAATTTTAGTCAATAGGAGGAGATTAAATATTGGTGCATCACCTTTTAGTTTTCTTAGTTTGTCTTCTTAACCTTTTTCATACCAAGTTGATAAATAAGAGAGTGTTTTAAAGAGGGCATCAAAGGAACTAGCCCTTCTTGAGATTTATCTCACCAAACTATTTACCCATAGCAAGTGAGATGTTTCCATTGTGCCATTTAGATGAGGAGAGATAGGCATCTCCTCAAGGGGTGAAAATACAAGTGAAAATAGTACCTATATAATTGAATAGGGGATTAATATTTGGTTGTTTTAATTTCAATACAAATATCTATAGGTTCAATAAAATGGTTATACTATTAATTATGTATTGGAAATTATGTAGCATAAGTATTAGATCATATGGCTTATGAAGTTAGTTGATATTCATCTTAGAAAACCTAGGGTATGGGTAAGAAGATGATTGTTTTGGACTGTGTGTTTTTATATATGAATTTCAAAGCCCATATTTTCTATTATCTTCGTAAGTTTTTATATGATCATAATTTGATAAATAATTAAGAGGAAGGTCTATGTATTATATATTAGTCTTATAAATAATAGATAGTTATTTTTATTCAATTGGGAAATTGAGCATGAGAAATTATTGAATACATTTGGAATGTTCATGAGATTATATGAATGACCCATATGGGGCTAAATTGATTATGTTTTTATATTAATTTAAAGAAATTAATTTAATGAAAGTTTTGAAATGTTTAAAATAAGACTATCTTTGTTTAAATCAAATATAACATATAATTAATTGTATGTTATGTTTGAAATTTGTAAGAGTATGTATGTTTATTTTAAACTATTACAAATGTTTGGAAATTATCACTTTTCTAAAATGGAGCTATGGGGATATTTTATGAACTAGATTTATACATTATAGTATATGAAATACTCTAAGTTATGGACAATGAATGTCTACTAGAATATTCCATATAATTATATTGTATTAAAAATATTTTGGGGATATATATATGTACTAGTTATAGACTATGTATTACATTTGAATAATTTACCATTTAAATATATCTATATGTATATCATACTTATATGTATTATGCTTAAAACAATATTACCATTAGCGTGTAATAGATTTCCTGATTTATATGTTATGGATATAAGCAATTATGATGTTTTGATTGGCTTTGTTTATATGTGGAATATAAACTATACTTAAAGTTTATATTATGCTATTGTTTCATGGAAAAATAGTATTATGAGTTACTTGGTTTGATAAGTAAGTAATAGTTTTGATGAGATAATACCCAGATGGTATGTTTGAGAATTTTTTTATATTCTATTTATTATATATAATAAACTATATAAATGGATTATTTACAATTCATTTGAGGGACTAAATGAATGTATGTTTAATTTTATACTTAGCTTAATTTGGATGTGGTAAGGAAGAATATTATTAATAAATATATTATTATTATTATTATTATTATTATTATTATTATTATTATTTTGTTTTTACCAAATCTCACATTCATGAACCTAATTAATAACTTGATGGATTCCAGTAGCTTAATTAGCACCATGAATGCAAGATGAGGTGTAATCTGATCAAGTGGTGTGCATGAATTTGAATAATCCTAGACATAATTTATTATTGAAAACTTTGGTCAAAGTAAATTTTGATAAGCATTTTCATTTCATATGTTGATATATTTTTCATATTTGTGTAATATTATATTATAATGGATTTATTTATGGTACACATTATGTATTAGATATCTTTGGCACACATGTTCTAATTTTTTACTTTGGATTCTTGCACCATCATTATTCACCCATCCATGAAGGAAGAACCATCCCCTTGTTTGGGAGATAGTGCAAGGGATATTTGGTCTATAGTTGGTGTGTAAAATCACTCGAATGATGTTCTCCCTCCCAACTAGAGTACTATAGATGAGACTACACTTGAGATTACATATTGATACTTGAGTCATGGAGAATTTGTTGAGAGTATCACTTATCATGTTTTTTCTTTTGAGATATTTTTATGTATTGTTGAAACCATATATTTTATTATTTATGCTTATATAGTAGAGACTAAAATGATTTATTAGCTATAGCTGAAATTATACTATTTTATTTATGATATGATGCATTATTTATTATTATTTAATTTTGATCAAGAATTCTATTTTATTTCATGGTGATCCTTATCTAAGTGGATTATCTAAAAACTTTATGGTTAACTAAATTAATAAAGTTAGTTAAAGATCACTAGTTAAGATTTCTTATGGTGAAATCTATATGTTGAATATGTGTATTTAATTTTAAAAAAATATTGTGATACTATGATAAAACTCAATGGGTTTTTTTTATAGATTTTGATTCTTCTAATTTGATAATTGCTTATGATAAATATAGAAATTAATAAAGATATTAGAATACTTATATTTTATAGTTGACTATTTGAGAATGTCTTTATTATATAAGTGATAATTAGGGATAAGTAGGTATGTGGTTCATTTAATTTTAGAAGGTATTCAGTGTTTATGTCAGGTTAGTTTCATAAAATAGTGTCATAGTTGTTGGTTAGTATTAACTTGATTTTGATACTAACATATGTAAAAATAGGTCATAGTGATTGTATAGGCACCTATGACTAAATTTTCATACTCTGTATTTATAATCTCAAACCTTGATGATCTGCATCAATACATAAATTAACTTTCTTTTCATTGAAACCCTATATGTGCTTATGAGGGTTATAAACCTACAATAATGGGTAAAGTGTAAAGGATTGAGATAACCTCAATCACCCCTACTTGATGTTTGATCATTTCCTATGTATCTAATATTCTAATGAGAGAAATTAAGCCACACATAGTTATCCCACCTATTATGATTTTGTAATTATGTTCCTTTACTATGTGTATGTAACTAATGATTGGCTTTGGTATTTGACAACAATTTCTTTTAACTTGGATACTAAGTACTTTAGACTTGGTGTGTGATTACTCCTAGTATTAGGTATGTAAATTGGGAATAATAGGGTAAATGTTATTAGTGTGTAATAGTAGATAGATGTATCTCAAATTAGTGAAAATACATTTTGAATGAGACCTTTATTTGTTTATATATAGATACAATTGAATAATTTCTCATGATATGAACACACTAGGTTAATGGGTTGACCCCAAGGATGGGTTTGATTTTATAACATAGGTTTTTCTACAAGTAGGTTAGTTCTAATTAGGTCGATTAATATCGATTAACAATACTAACAAGCCTAGTAGAATTGACCTAGAAGATTGATTTGATAGTCTAGGTATATCTATGTAAGATATTTAATAGAGATTTGAAAAAAATAATGTTGTTGTAGGTATGTAATAATAGAATGAAAGGTACTAAAGAGATATGGGTGATATGGTAAAGTGACTTGCTTGTTCTAAGAACCACCAAAGTCCAAATATCAATATGGTGTCAAAGGCTGGATGTGGCCATTCATTGGTGTTTTTGGGTTGGTTGTGGCCATTGATGGTATTCTCAAGCCAATTATGGCCGTTTATTGGTATTTTCAAGCTAGTTGTGGCTATTATTGGTAATATCAGGGTGGTTGTGGACAATATTAGTCAATTTATGTTACTTGTGTTAGGTGATCACTTGGGAATTTGGGCCCCTAATTATGTCTTACACTAGTTGGAGCTCTGATCAAAAGCAAATACCTATCTAAAAAATAAATAATAAACTCAAAGGTTGGCTCATAAGATAACATGAAAGTGTGAGAGGATGGAAAATTAGGACTTTATTTATATTCTCAATTCATGGATTATAAATATGTGTCAAGATTTCCATTTTAAATTAATGAAGACCAAAATTTAGTATCTAAATGTCCCCCTTTTATTCTAGTAATGGAATTGTTAGAGTAAAAGCATAAAATGTATTCAAGTGTGTACAACACACTTTTGCTTCTAGGAGATGGCTTTAATGTAAAAAAATTCTCTATGAAAACCTACAATTATAATTAATTAGTCAATGTAAATATGTGAAGTCTGACATTTAAATTGAAAATTTAAATATTAAGGGTTAGAGTACATGTGTATGCTAGTGAAAACCATGTTGCCCTTGTAACCTATTAGAGATAATTCTCCCTTATTTAATCATTGGATAATTGGGGTGATTACGTCCCAAACTTGTGCTAATATGCATGATCATAAGTTAGGAAGTAAACATTCCCCAACCCTATTTAATGTTTCAAAAACTACACAATGTACTAACGTAAATAAATATGCCGAAAAAGAGATAGAACCATGTGACTAGGTTCAAGTCAAATAAATCACTATGTGGGTAAATGAGAGAACCAATCAAAAAAGGTTTATTTAAAAATTAATTAACCACTATATATGGATAATATATTCAAATTTAATGTTTGTCAGGGGATCTCTAGCTCTACCAATTAGAGCACAATTGATTACTTTCTTATATGCAATTAAACACGGAATTATACCAGAATGATAAAGTAGCTAGAAACTTGAGACAACAAAGAATTTGAGAGACAATACACACTCATGTATTAAATACTACTAGAAGAAAATACAATAAGGAAGATGCCACTTCTTCCTCCACCTCAAAGGCTTGCCACACCTCAAGACCTTCTTCCCTCTCTCTCTTGCTCAACACAACAACTCTAAAGCCTGAGTTATTATCCCTCCTTGAATGCTTCAGCTGATCTCCTTGACCTTGTTAGCTTCAATGCTTTTACTTGCCTTAGAATAATTACAATACATGCCTTATGGGTCTTTAAATAGGATCCCATGCTTACAAAAATAGAACTCTAGTTACAATAATTAGACACGCAGCTCGTGACTATAATTAGTCGCTTGACATGCAAACACTCACTTCACTTAACTGACTATTCATCAACAACAGTTTCAAAAATACACAGGCGACCTGCGCCGGTCCCTACTTGTTTGGTTCTGCCGACTATCTGCCGTCACCGGTCTCCTTCTCCACTGTTTGTGACCGACGTCGGTTATACTGCCAATGCCATTTCCTCTGGTTCTTCAGCATCCTCTCTTGTGTCTATGAATAGTTGAAGCTTTTAGCTCCACACCTTAACAATCTCCCACTTGGAGATAAATAGCTGCAACTTGTACTTGTACCTATACACCATCTATTTTATTCTTTAGGCTCTGTATCCCTCTTCAAAGTCACTCTTGAAGACCAACCACCATGCAAACCTATGATGCAATACCTATATCTTATGCCACAAAAATTTTGTTGCTCCCAAATTCTCCATGACATACTTCTGAACCAACTCTACCCTTAGCTCAGAAAACTCCCTGTATATGAAACCCTACAATAAGTAACACAATACAGTAACAGGATAATGTAGCTAATATTATCCAACCTGGTAAAGATAAAATACAATGGTCAAACCTCCATTATTCTACAGCATAATCAAGACCATATACCATAGCCTTCTATCTCATATGTCCATCCACTCTCTTCTCTAAAATGGGAATCCATCCCTCTATCCAGTGCTTCCTTCCAGCTGACAACACTACCAACAAATACCTATTTAGTTCTCCAAGGACTCACACTCCTCATCCATGCCAAGCTCCCACTATTTCTGGATTCTACCTGCATTGCTTCTTCCATCTTCCTAGTTCATGACTATCAGTAAGCAATATAAAGAAGGTGAACAATGAATATGAGGTTCACATACCTTTCCTAACCTCCACATGGGTGTTTGAGACTTATTAATTCACCCAACATCCATTCCAGTGACCGATCTAGGCCATCTCCCAGTCTGCTCCTAACCGATGTCGATTCCCTGTACTGACCCTGACTACCGACGTCGTCTCCCTGGCCAACGCTGGTGTCCCTCCTACTGATGTCGGTCCTTATGACCAACGTCAGACTTCTCTAGTCCAACCTATCGACCCTACTGGTTTGCACATGACTGATGTCAATATCTGGATGACTGACATCGGTGCCAAGCTACTGACATCGATGTCTGTGTGTTCCTGTAAGTGATGAAATTTTCATCCACGAGCTCTTCTTGGATCAAAACTCTATCCATGCTACCCTGCTCAGATTTATTCAGCCCCTGTGACTGACCTCTATCCTTCATCTCCTCCATAAACACCAAGGCTTCTTTGTTCTTATCAAAAGCATCAAATTTCCTCTTTTTGTAATGAACTGTATCTATGCTTTCTGAATTTGAACACATACCTTTTGAATCAAGAACTTCCATTCCCTTCCTATTCTTGTGACCAAGCCTATTAGGCCACATCTTCGAATCTACACCAGAAGTAGAATCAGTAATACAAGTAGACAGATAAAGAGTATCTACTTTCTTACCTCTTGCTAGAACAAGTGCTCCCTTGGTAACTTTCCAAGAATCCGCTATGAGGGTTATTGTGCATCCCTCATCTCCCAACCTTCCTATAGAAATCAGACTCTGCTTTAGAATTGGAACATGCATGACCTCTTTCAACACCCATGTGTTGTCAATCTGCAATCTCAGCTACACTTTCCCTTTGCCAACAATTTGAAAAAGCATACCATCCCCTAAATAGAGCACTCCAAAATCTCCCTATTCATACTCATAGAACAAATCTCTATTTGGGGATGCATGAAAAGATGAACTAGAATCTAAAATCCATGATCCTACCTGACTATCCAAAGAAAGTATGAGAGCATCCTACATCACAATATTTGCATCCTTTGCTTCTTCCATACCTGTATGTTGATTCTCTTTATCTCTTAACCAACACTCCTTGTTTGTATGTCCTTTCTTTCCATAAAACCAGCAGGTAATACCTTTGGACTCGGATCTCCTTCCCGACCTTGATTTCCCTTGCTCAACCTTCTCCCTTTGCCTTTCCCTGCTTTCTACAATTAGAGCATTCCCTGATGATTCACCTGTGCTTCTCCTACGTATTTCTTCATTCAAGATCACACTCACAACATCATCAACTTTTAAGATTTTAGATGCAGATGCAGAATTATTTACTGCCATAACCAAACCATCCCAACTTTCAGGCAAAGAACATAAAATCAAGAGAGCCTTTACCTCATCATCAAAAACAATATTGACTGAAGCCAATTAGTTTACCAAACCATGGAAATCACTGAGATGAGTATGTACTGATCCACCTTCCTGCATTTGCAAAGTAAATAGTTGCTTCATAAGATATACCTTATTAGAAGCCGAGGGCTTTTCGTATAAATTCGCCAAGGACTTTATCAACTCTTCCGTTGTCTTACACTGTGATAAGTTAGAAATCACAGATGATGCAAGGCTCAACCTTATGGAACTAAGAGCCTTTCGATCAAGAACGTTCCATTCTTCATCCTTCATATCTGTGGGCTTGCATGCAACCCCACCCAACGGTAAGTATAAATCCTTCTGATACAGATAGTCCTCAATCTACATCCTCCAATGTTGATAATTCTTGTTGTTAAACTTCTCCATTCGTAGCCTACTTTCTTCTGCCATTGCTGACCTCCCACTCAATCGAAAAACCCTGTGAATGACCTGTAATAAAAAACAATACCCTACTTCCTGCAAACCGTAGCTCTGATACCACTTGTCAGGGGATCTCTAGCTCTACCAATTAGAGCACAATTGATTACTTTCTTATATGCAATTAAACACGAAATTATACTAGAATGATAAAGTAGCTAGAAACTTGAGATAGTAAAGGATTTGAGAGACAATACACACTCTTGTATTAAATACTACTAGAATAAAATACAATAAGGAAGATGCCACTTCTTCCTCCACCTCAAAGGCTTGCCACACCTCAAGACCTTCTTCCCTCTCTCTCTTGCTCAACACAACAACTCTAAAGCCTGAGTTATTATCCCTCCTTGAATGCTTCAACTGATCTCCTTGACCTTGCTAGCTTCAATGCTTTTACTTGCCTTAGAATAATTACAATACATGCCTTATGGGTCTTTAAATAGGATCCCATGCTTACAAAAATAGAACTCTAGTTACAATAGTTAGACACGTAGCTCGTGACTATAATTAGTCGCTTGACATGCAAACACTCACTTCACTTAACTGACTGTTCATCAACAACAGTTCTAAAAATACACAGGCGACCGATGCCGGTCCCTGCTTGTTTGGTTCTGCTGACGTCGACCGACTGTCTGCTGTCGCCGGTCTCCTTCTCCACTGTTTGTGACCGACGTCAGTTATACTGCCGATGCCAGTTCCTCTGGTTCTTCAGCATCCTCTCTTGTGTCTACGAATAGTTGAAGCTTTTAGCTCCACACCTTAACAATGTTCCACTATAGTTCATTCAAGTTTTATCCATATGAAAAAATAATTATTAAAAGGGAATGAAAAATGTTCATTCCCCCCATCATGGATGCATGTTTGATGTATAGTTTCACTTAAGTTCACTAAATACAGAATATAAATGCATGATCAAAATATAATGGATTTTTTTCATTCCCAAATCATGATTGTAGATACGATAAGAGTGAATTAGAATTACAACCATTTTCCATTTAATTGTACACTATACTATTGTGTTTGTGCATGAACTAGTGTCATGCTTCATGAAACTAAAAATGTGTATTTATCCATGAACCAATATCATTCCCCCTGAATATGTACCAACTTATATAAAATGGTAGATATTTATATATTTAATCTAATAATATGTATCTAAAATGTATGTGTATATGAAAACACATAAATTTTTTTCCTATAAATTGTTGTACATATGTCTGTGAATATGCACCCAAGTGTGTATGAATCTGTGATCCGATGTATTATGAAGTGAATGAATATGAATGGCGTATGATTCTATAATATGTATTAATGTGCTAATATATGTCATATAATATATTAATATCCAAATTAATTTAATATCTTAACCATATGAATCTCTAAAATCAATACCCTACTCTGATTTTTTACTCATGGAGGTTTATGTCTATATGAAAAGTCCACTATAATGCCCTCCTTTTGAGATGAGTGATATATCATATAAGTAATTCATTTAAAAATAATATTTAATTATATCATGTCATGTGTAAATATAAAATCATGTAATATCATTTGATCATGTGGAGAATATGTCATCATAGTAATGCATATGTCAACCAAGGCATATATGTAACATATGGAATGTAGGACATGTAAGTGGTATGTATAGATAATTTTTTTAGTGAAAAATTAAATATAATTATATCCAAATAATAATACATAGTAATATATAATGATACCTATAATGGCACCCCTTAATTCTAACAAGCTCAAGAAACATAATTGTTAGTGTCACACATAGGTTAAGGAAAACATACAAGGGACATAAAATGTCACAACAAAAAAGGCCAAGGGCCACATTTAGGAGGACAAAAATAAGTGACATCAAGGTTGTCACAAAAAATAAGGCCAAGATCCACACATAATAGTCATAATAAATTAACCTATCATGTAATAAAGTAATAATAATAATTATAATTATAATAATACCAATAATGGAGTATATAACAAGGAATTAGTCTACACTATCCATATATATCAGTTTCATATCATAGTATAATGGTATATCATGTATCATTTTGTAATAAATGATTAAATATATAGTAATGTGTAATAAATATAATAATCTAAACATGGTATAAAGGTCATAAGAAGATATAACTTGTAATAGTTAAGCATGTGGAACAAGATGCCCATATTATCAACATAACCACTAGGTAGATGGAAAACCAACATCTATATGTCCATGCATAAATTTTATGTCCTACATAACACTCAAATACCATGAAATTTATGTGTGAATGTAAATAATATGTCAACTACTAAACATGTGAAAAATAACATATGTAAATAGTGTATACTATAATTCATGTCATGCTCTGGTCCTGATTTTATATTTTTTGAATATTTGAATGTTTTTGTGTTATTTAATTATTTGTTTTTTTGTGTTTTTAAATATTTTAAATTTATAAGAGTGAGGCTAAGTGAAAATGGTTTCAAAAATATAAAAATTATAGGTAATTAAATAATATGAAACATGTGTCAAGGAATAATGTGTACTAGCTTTGGTAACATGGCTATGTGGATGAAGTGAATGTACATCTTCATTTCATAATATATAAGTGTATAGTCATCCACACATGTGTAATGTTGGGAATACTTATATTTTTCTTGAGATGATCCTATTATGTACATTTTTATTGTTTTGATAGTGATTAAATTCTATGTATATTGTGGCTCTATTTTATAAGAAATGGCAATGACTAAAAAAAATGTTGTTGGTCTATTCCAATAAGTATAGAAAATACTAATATGTTATTATGACTTATGTTATTACAAGTGGCTGTGAGGGAGAAAAGATGGTATTTGTTTTAATATATTTTACATGTAGTGATTGACATGAAAGATGAATTAATATAGGATCATTATTTTTTATTATTCAAGTTAGGATAACAATGACGAGGCAAGACTAAATTGAAAACAAATCCAAGGGATAGAATAATGGTAAATTATAATACATATGAGTGCATGTATGTCAGAATATAATATTATAATGGATGATAAATCAAGTAAGGATTAATAGATTGTGTACAATAGGGTATGTGACATGAACTAATCTAAGGAATCACTTTTAACCTCTTAGAAGTAATAAATATGAATGATTTGGATGTCATGAGTAATTGAGTTATGATATTACACCTATAATATTTTACTATTAATATCATCCATGATGACATGATTTACAATATATTTATTAACTTTCATAGAAAATGTATAAGTATGTTGGTATTAGATTTAGAATAAAAATTTCATAGTATGTATGAATGGAAAGTGTATGATGTGTAGTATTTTGTATAATGTTCATTTATTATGTATTTGACACATGTTTGTTTAATAAAATCCTATAGAATATGAAAACACTCTTTCAAGAAGGAAATGAAAGGATAGGAATGTAAAGTATCATAGCCTTTTTTATCTATAAATATTGTAAAATTGTAAAGGAAAAGAGTTTTAATTGAGATATAAAAGAGATAATTTGATGGTTCTAGTGAAAGTTTTCTTTTATTATGTACGTACTAATTTATCATTTTTTTTCAAATCTATGTGATAAATATGAATAGATATGTTTGTTTAATTATAATAAATTATGTTCAATGAATATTCAATATGAACCAAATAAATAGATGATTTAAGTGAAACAAATATGATATTCCCATCTACATTCTAAACCTGTAATTGATTTCACACAAAATAATCCTTAGTATGTTTTGATGGGAATTTATAGGAACCTCTGCTAACAATGGTGTGATGAGCATGGATTCTAAAACATACTAAAATGGATACTAGGTCAAATATATTTAAAATGATGGTTTAATGAAAGAATTAAAAAAATCATAGAAGAATAGTCTAGAAAAATTAGAAACACAATGAAGGAAATAGTAACTGAGCATATTCATGATGAAATCCATGAATTATTTTGGTGAGATAGCTAAACAATCATCTTCTTGTTTGTCAAGAGTAGAATAGTATTACTTTAGGCTAAGGGAGGTAGATTAATTTATATGGACTAAAGAAAAGGTAGAAAGACTATGGATCTTGGACATTGAGTGGATGTGTGTGATATACCATTGGATAAAAACCACTATCAACAGGTACAACACTTAGTTTTACATGTAAGGGTACATTACATTTGTAGTTGTGCATGATTTATTTGTAAGAGGCATTGGAGGTAATTTATACAATGACTACTAATACATATAAAGTTGGTTTTGGAAAAGGCCATACTGTTAATCTCAATTGATATGGATAGTATTCTAGGGTGATATGGGGATGTAGACAAAAAGGAGTGAATAATGAGAAATTGAGAGATGAAACATGAAATTGAACCCAAAATATGGAGTATGTAGACAAGTAAAAATAAAAGACAATTTTGGGACTTGAAAGAGAGTTGTGACAAAAAAGTGATGGAATAAACATAATTATCCTAATATAACTATGAGTAGAGGTATAATAGAGAGTGTAAAGACTACAAGAGGAGATTGAAATCCAAAATAAGATAGAGAATGTAAATAATGGGAAATCAAAGTACACAAAAGACTTAAAGGTGAAAAATAGATTGAAGGGATTGTGCAAAATGGGGAAAGCGAAATAAAGATAATGTGGAGGGATTGCATAAAAGAAACTAGAACATCTAGAGGCTAGTTTTAAGAAGAAATTACATAGGATGATATTATTTATAGAGAGGAATGACAATATCTTGAAGATGTGATCAAAATTCATATAGAAAAGTTAGGTTTATGTTCAAGTAAGGAAAGTAATTTATACATGGATCATTCATTCTAAGGGGACACATACTCCATGCCTAATTTACTAGCACTTGCTTAATTAATGCATAAGTTGAAAGACATAATAACTGGTTTGACAAGTTTATAGTTAAATTTATAAAGTTAAGCTAAGAAACTCATAAATTGGTAGAAAATAATAATCTCAGTACTTCAAAGATAACTACATCAAATTATAAGACACCAATAAATTCCAATCAAAAATATTGAGTTCTTTTAGGAGTAAATTTTTGAAACATGTCTCTCAATCCATTTTTTTTTGTAAACCTTACACCTTATGATGGTTGTATGGATCACAAGTATTTATTAACCTAAAAAATGAAATGGTAGGCTAAAGGTGTCACTATTAATGATGCGAAGAAGTGAAATATTATAACAGACCTAATAGGTAGAGCTATTAAATTCATATATATCAATAACCCTATGATAATATATTTTTAATATGTCAAGAATAAATTGATCAGGGAATTCAAGATGTAGTAATGCCTAAGCCCAAAAATTCAAGACATGAATGAGATTTGATATAAAAATAGAGAAACAATCTAGGATTATGATCATATATTCTTAGATGTTATAAATTGAGTGAGTTTCTACTTCATAAACATAGGCAAATATTTGTGATTCATAGGTCTACTACCTAGTATCTAGTTTATCATCACACAAATGTAATTCCCCAAAGGTTGATTCTCACTCAGCTATGATTGGAGTTGAAAAGATAGAGGACTATGGGGAAATTTCATAGCCTACTACAAATACATATATTAAGATATATTTTATTCTTTGAAGGATGGATGAATTTCATGAGAACAACAAATCCAAAATATATATATGGTGCATGTAGTGTAGTAAGTAAGGACACCATATGAATGATTGTCCAGAAATAAAGACAATGCAGTTATGTGAGATATATCACATAGTGGGACATCCTACTACCAAATGTCATTTTATACAATAATACATACAAAGTCACATAATATGTATTATATTTTTTACAAATCCCATAATAATAATGAAAAAAATTGCATAACACATTGGGAGTTAAAATAAGACATCACTAGAAATGTCTTTGAAATCATTACGTAGTAGATTCTATCTAGAAAATTAGGAGTTATAAGTCTATATTTAAATATGACCTTAGAAACATAGGCTACTCTTGAATAGATGCCTTAATCCCCATATTACTAAACAATTACATCTCCTCAATATAAACCACAAGGTCTCAGAGGATGGACATCACAATCACCTCAATACCAGTAGCCTTTGAATTCTACTTATCATCCACAACAGACTGGATGGAATCCACATTCCCCTCAGAGATAGTATGGGGGATATAATGATTATCAATAATTGGGGTGGGTTTATCCATAAAGATAGGGATGGTAATAAAGAGGCTATATAAGAAGATACCAGAGAGGTAATTAAAATCATGGAAAAGATAATAAACAAGGAAAATAACCTCTTATTTTATATAGTTCAATGAATATAACCATAAAACATGAAATTATCCCTGAAACCTATAGAGACAAACATATTGTGTTTACTACAAAGTATTCGAGTAACACTATATAGAGGATTTCCAATCCTAGAGAAGTAGAAAAAGGAAACACTAATGCATAATGTGAATATGGTAAACGTGTAACACATAGATATCACATATATACAAGCTGTAACTTAAAACCATTACATGGAGAGAGAATTTCCACCTTTGGATATGCAACATGAGCCTCTAATTAGAAATATTTGACAAGAGAAGTTCCATACCTTATCAAATAAAAGGTTTTGATGTTTGAAGTAGCAGAATTAATGTAAAATATAAAAAAATAGAGTACTTCTATAGAAGATATTACAGTTGTATAAGCACAAATATATATGAATATTGTGCACATACTTGGATAATATGGAGTTGTTATGGATTTGATGGATATTATAAAACTAGTGAGGAATCTATATAATGAGAACATATTGTAGAATATTTCTATTTTTTTGCATAATTTAATGGACTACATAAAAAGACATCAATAGAGAAAGGAAAGGGTTGTCTAGTCTATAAAAACTAAGAATATATGATATGTTTATTATAATATGAATATTTAAATTATGTGATATTAAGTTCCAAATGTTATATTCAACTTTGAAAGCATAGTTAATGTGAATTCTCAGTCTACATAGGAATCTATTTGACAACCTAGTCTTAGTTATAGCCAAGTTACACTAAGTATCATAAATTATGGAAGGTTATAACCCATTATTAGGTTGGAATATGTAGAAATAAAAGTTGGTGATCTAAGTTTATAAGGTGATTGTGAATTGATTGATATGAATATCAATGAAACACAATGCCATGCGTTAATATGGAAAAGTGGGCCTATGATTATTAGATGAGCACCAATATAGTATAAAATCAATTTTAGGCTCATCAAAGAGATCATATCATCATCATACCCTTGAATAAGGATAAAGGAAAACTATATATCATTCCTAAGGATCCTACATCACCATATGATTATAAATAATAAATATTATTTGAAGTAGGAAGAAAACCAAAATAGTAAGATCTGCACAACAAAGGGTTTATAACTTTCACATAATAGACACAATTAGTTCCATAGTGGAAACATATAGATTAGTTCTCATACCAACCTATCAAAACTATGGATCAAGTTTTTCATTTCCACATAGAGGAGTGTAATTCTCTATCCATGTGATCCCCCATAAGATCAAAAGTGGAATTATTATACTAGGTGACTCCAACATATATGTAATACATCAAACCCGCTCATGAGGGTACTCTACCATGGGAATTTGTGTCTTCTATGAGTGGTGATTTAAACACACATAGCTAAAATGGGATCGAGGATACCATGAATTAATACCAATGAGAATGGTTGTTTATATCAAGTGACAATTGACATATTACTTTACAACAACATATTAGAACATCATGTTCATAGTTTAAAACTATGGGTTAGTGTACTAAACTATGCATTCAAATGTGTTACTGTGAATTTGTGGGTGGTTCAACATTTCAAGGATTGAATTGGGAATAATATTGAGAACTAAATCAAATTTATTTCCAAGTAGTGCCTATGATCTCTGATCAATGGACATTATTATAATATGGCTAAATCCCTAAATTACACATTCATAAGTGTGTCGATATATGGTCTTTGCAAGGTGTGGAACCAAGATATGGGGTACATGTGTTTCAACATACTTTGACACCTTTTCCACATGCATGGTATGTGCATAAAGAGTGCACAAATGAGACCAATAATTTGCCATAATTCCAACATGATTTTATATAAACTATTATATTTGAAGATGATAATAATATATTACACTTATTTATCCAAAAGTTGAAGATGTTTTTAGCTCATGAATGGGATGATGACATAAGAATTGTGGAAGATCAAATGTCATAGGAGAAAGATCCAAAGACTTGAGTAAATCTATTGATAACTATAGGGATAGAAAGTAGAAATAATATTTTTTTATTAAACTCTTGCAAAAGTATTTTGGATGATGCAAATCAGGTAGATTATATTAATAGTGAGAAATGTTTAGACTTAAAAGGATTATTTGAGCCTGAACAATAGATAGAAGAGCCTAAATCTGACATCATAGAGAGAACAAAGGATGTACAACTAAAAAATACAAATATTTAGGATAAAAAAGGGAAATAAATATGAGATATTATACTTTAGAATGGAAAACTAATATATATGAAGAAATAATATGCAAAATAATAGAAAACATTGGTACAAAATTTGTACCCAAACTAACAACCATAGGTAACTACTGGATGCAACAACAAATTTCAAAAGGGATCCAATTGCTATGATATTATCAAGTTGTATTCTCCATGAAGTTTTCAGAAGTCAATGGTGTAGACCATTCATTAGGGTATATTTGCATAGAACTCAAAGAATGCACATAACCTATCATGACATTCCCATATAGAATAAATCCCAAAATAAATCTAAAATTCAAGGATAAAATCCATTTAATGTGGGAAGCATGGGTCATTTATTTGGTAGAGAAAGAATATTGGGTAAATATTAGGGTAGTTAAACCCAAGAATATATGAGATATTATATTCTATGGTGACTATAGGGCATTAAATGATTCCTATGTTAATAATCCATTTCTAATTCCTTTCATTGATAAAGTTCTTGAGTTAGTTGTAGGCATGATTTATATTCATTCACATGTGGTTTTAATGGATATAATCAAACTCTTATCATAGTAGGAGACCATATAAATACCACTTTTATAATAGAGTGGGGTTCATTTGCATACAAATTAATGTATTTTGGTCTAAAAAATTCTCATGTTGTTTTTCTATATATGTAGTCATTGAGTTCAAGGATTTCATCAATGATTTTCTTAAGTTTATTTGTATTATTTATCAATGTTTTATTTTTCCAAATATCACATTTGTAAGTTGAAACTAATTTTGGAAATACATCAAGTTCTACACATTGCTCTCAATTTGAATAAGGGATTTTTATTTACTTATTTTGGTGTTCTCTTGGAACATGTAGTATTAAACAATGGTATTTTGGTTGACAAAGGCAAAATCATAGTCATTATGGGATTTCAACTTATTTTATGTTATTCTAAAGTGAGATCATTCCTAGGGCACACTGGGTATTACTATAAGTTCATCAAGGGGTATACAACTATATTTGATCCATTAGAAAGACTAATATGAAAGTATACAAGGTTTAAATTGACTAATTAATGTCAGATTTACTTCATATATTTGAATCAAATATTAGTAACAACCTCAATATTAGTGTTTATGGATTGGAGTAATCCATTTCACCTCCATGTATATACTTCAAGAATCAAAGTATTATCTGTGTTGGTTAAACCTAGATATGGGGGATTAGATCATCCTATTCACTTTGAAAGTATAAAGTTGCCAAAAATAAAGAATAGATACACTACTACAGAATGAGAATATCTTACTATGGTTTTTGAACTACAAAAATTTAAGAATTATCTTTTAGTTACACCACTTGGATTTTTTACATACCATCAATATCTAAGATATTTAATGAACAAGGTTGTGGTAGGAGGACACATATCTATATGGTTAATGTTATTTCAAGGATTCCAGTTTAATATCAATGTTAAGCTAGGATAATAAAATGTGGGACAAGAACATCTTAGACACATAAGGAATGGTGAATAAATGGAATAATTACATGATGAGTCACCATATGCTCACGTTTTTAGATTATCCAAAAATATAGAAAATATGGAAGACAACTAGTTTTTTGGAACAAGAGATTTTTTCTTATGTACTATGTTGAGAAAGACAAAAAAAAGTTAGTCACAAGTGTTATGCCATTCAATTTTATCAATCAACTAATTTTTAAGATGGGTAAGGATGATGTGTTATGAAAATTAGATTTAGATCACAAGATACCAACATTTCTAGAAGAAGAACATTAGGGAGTCACATGAGGACTCTTTGAATGAGAATATACTATGATTAATATACTAAAAAGTGGTCTATGGTGGCCTAATATATTTCAAGATGTGCATAGAGTCATAAAAAAGTACAACATTTGTCAATAACTAGGGATGCCAAACCATAGGGATAAAATTCCTCTGAACCCAATTTTAATGGTGCAACCATTTGAAGAATGGGGAATTGGATTTTGTAGTGCCTATTAATCTTCCTAAAAAACATAGTCATGCCATATATAATCATTGTAATTTATTAATTATAAAAATGGGTAGAAACTACCATGATACTAAGTTTCAATACCAAAGACATAACTAAATTCTTATATGAAAACATCATAACTAGGTTTCGATGTCCAATGAATTTATGTTATTCCCTTAACCATTGGTGTGTCTACGGATATGTGTGGCTGACTTATGGCTTACATACCTCTCTTTTTTACTTGTTACATTTCTCTATGTTCTTATTTAGGTCAACCTATGGAATAATTTTGGCTAAGTAGACTATATATAGGATGTAGTGGTTAGTATTTATGCATTATGTTAAGTACTCTTCTATTAGTGCATTATTATGGAGGTTGTACCCTTAAAGTATCTTTGCTATATTATCTAGTATTCTATTTTGATGTCAATTATTATTGTGTGATCTCTCATATTTGCTTATTTTATGCAATATGCAATCATTCTATGTGAATATCTAAGTAATTTCATTACAAGTGTATCAGAGGTTCGATTTGGGAAATTTTCCTAAGGTGTTTTTTTTTAGATTTAGCAAGGCATGGCTTATAGGAGTGATGAGAGTGAAAAAACATAACTTATAATTTGAGAATAATTATTTTTTTCTATCAACACAGTATTACTCAAAACACTTTTTTGGAAAAGAAAAAAAAGTCTCAAAAAAAAAATTTCTTGTTTCATAATTACCGTCATTGGATTCATCTCGATGAGATGATCAAAATGGTATATTATATTGGTATAACTTTTTGGTACCAAAATATTTACCCTAATGCACAAAGGTAGTCATTGGATTCATCTTGACAAGGTGATCATAATGGTACCATTTCTTGGTACACCTTTTTTGAGGTCAAAATCCTCTTAGGGTTGGTATATGGTAGGTCCAAGTACTTGAGGAAGAAAATGGGGACAAGAAAATCCTAATACTCCTACCAATGACATGGATTTTGAAACTTTATATTTATAAATTTCTTAGCTTCAATCAGACATAAAGAACATGGTGAGGCATGATGGCTTTGTTATAGTCCAAGCTGATGTTTTAAGGATATGCAAAGAGATTAATGGGGTTCATAATGAATTGTATCATATAAATATGTAATTGGATACCCTTACATCTCAATTTCAACCCAACAATCCTCTACTTCAACATTCAAATCCTCCTCTTAACAAATCCCATGCTGGTATGAAACTGATATTGCCAAAAGTGGACATGCATAAGTTTGATGGTAAGGATCCTCTCACTTGGATTACCCAAATTGAAAATTTATTTGAGCCAAATCAAACCCCTAGTTCTTAAAGGGTGATAGTGACATCCTTATATCTGGAACCTAAGCAATTCATTTGGTATCTCTAGTTATGTGCTCCAAAGAAAAAGAATGGTGCTCTTGTTACCTAGACTATTTTCATTGAGGAGTTGTCATCCAATTATCAGAATAATGTCTCTAAAAATTATTTTTTCCAATTAGCCAAGCTAGGGAAAATAAGAATTGTGAAGGATTATATTCATCAATTTTAGAATCTCTCTTTATGGATGGAAAATATCACTGAGGAAAATTTGAATGATCTATTTTTGGGTGGCCTTAAAGATAACATCTAATTTGAGGTTTGAATGTTTAACCCAACATTTATAGCAAAAGTTATCCCTAAGACATACATGATAGAAGAAAAAGAGATGGTCAAAAGGAAACACTTTCACTACTAGTCATGATTGTAACTTTCCCACACATCATTTCCATAGCCCACCAAATTAATATAATGACAAATTGAGGAGAACAAATACAAAGGGTTGTGTTATGATTGTGATAGAAAATGGAGCAAAGACCATCATTATGCTGAAAAGAAGTTGTTTTACATTGAAAGTGCCAATGATGATGAAGATGATGTAGAAGTACATGATGAGGATGCAAAAGTTCTTAAGGAAGAATCTAGAGACTTTTAACCTACTATTTATTATCATTCCCTTTTAAGTATTAGTACTTCCCAAACTCTTAAGGTTATGGGTTTCCTTAAGAAATAGAAGGTCACTATATTGATTGATTCTAGGAACACACACAACTTCATCCATAGTAAGTTGGTTGCTCATTTTAACTATTTTATTTATCCATCTCTAAAATTTTAGGTTATGATTATAGATGGTGGTACTATTAGTTGTTTAATAAAATGTCATAGTATTAAGTTGGCCATGGGAGACTACTTATTAGATTCACCTATGTTTTCTATTCCCAAGGGTAGAGCTGATATTATTTTGGGAGTCTAGTGGCTCACCACTTTGGTCACTATTGAGATGAATTTTAATGAATTATTCATGCATTTTAATTCTTAAGAAATAACATTTGAGCTAAGGGAATTAAAGGCTAAATCTTCACAACTTGTTAGCTCCCATCAAATGACAAAGATTATCTATAAGGGTGTTGAGGGATTTGTAGCTCACTTGTTTTCTATGGAAGTATAACCAACTCATCCATCTTCACCTCTTGATCTTTAACAAATAATTGATGCTCATTTTATTGTTTTTAAAGATCTACCAAAAGGACTTCCACCTAGCTACATGCATGATCATGTTATCACACTTATTCCTAGTAATACACCACCCAACATCAAGATATATAGGTATCCCTATGCCCAGAAAACTGATTAAAAAGATGGTACAAGAGATGTTGGATGCAGGAATCATTCACCATAGCCAAAGTGAATACTCTTTACCAGTTGTCATGGTGAGAAAGAAAGATGACACCTGAAGGATGTGCCCTAACTATAAAGAACTCAACAAGTACACTATCATAGATAAGTTTCTACTTCCTATCATTGATGATTTTCTAGATGAATTAAATGGTGCTCTTTATTTTACCAAGTTAGATATGCATTTTGGGTATCATCAAATTTGGATCCATGATGAAGACATAACCAAAACTACTTTTAGGACTCATGAGGGCCATTATGAGTTTTTGGTTATACCTTTTGGTTTAATAATTTACCATCTACTTTTTAGAGTTTGATGAATATTGTTTTTAATCCATGTTTGAGGAAATTTGTTCTGGTATTCTTTGATGATATCCTCATTTATATTAAAAATTGGGAAGACCATTTGCAACATGTAAAATAGGTACTCTCTATTTTGGAGCAAAATCCATTGTATGCTAAACCTTCCAAATGTACTTTTGGGGTTGTTGAGGTTAAATATTTGGGTCATTTGGTGTCTTATGAAGGAGTGAAAGTGGATCTTAAAAGATTCCAAGCAATGGTGGACTAGCCAATTCCTAAGACACTCAAGCAACTCCAGGGATTTTTGGGGCTTACTAGTTACAATCATAGGTTTGTTAAAAATCATGATAGTATTGCATCCCCACTCACATATTTATTAAATAAAGACTCCTTTTAGTGAACTAATGTAGCTAGTCAAGCATTTGAACAATTCAAATTGGCTATGTGCACTACTCTAGTATTAGCCACTCCTGATTTTTATAAAACTTTTGTTGTTGAATGTGATGCATCTGGGTATGGTATGGGTGTTATAATCATGCAATAAGGCAAACCACTTGCATTTTAAAGTCATCAAATAAAGGGTAAAAATCATCACAAGCCCATCTATGAGAAGGAAATGATGGCCATTTTGCATGCAGTTAAATAATGGAGACCTTATTTGATGGGTCATCACCTTCAGGTAAAGACTGATCATAATAGTTTCAAATATTTTTTAGAACAAATGTTGTCATTTAAATAATAATATAAATTGGTAATGAAGATGTTAGGCTATGATTTTGAAATAGTCTACAAAAAAGGCAAGGACAATGTGGTGGAAACTTCACTATCTAGAGAAGATGTGTAGACACCGCAAACGTGTCTGCACCTTGGTCCTCCCCCCTTGGCCTTAAACCCCTATCCTAACCCTTGACCTTGGCCCCCTTTCCACCCTACCCTTGCCACCTTGGATCCTCCCTTGAATCCCTCCACCTTCCCCCTAGCATTTATTAGACCAAATCTCTTCTTTATCTTCCCCCCACGCCCATTTTGGCATCCTCGTGACCGTTCTTCCCATCCCCCCTCGCTCGGCGGCGTGCAAGAATGGGTAGAGGCTATTTTTAGCCTCTGTCCCCATTCTATGACCACCGACGTCGGCGACCCTTCGGCCGACGTCGGTGAAACTGCCGGCGTCGGCATCCTTCATTACCCCTTTCTGCATCCGTTGCAGCCCATTGGACCTTTGAGCTCGAAAATAGACTTCTCTTGGCACTTTAGCTTTCGTCTCTCCTCTGTCTTGACCTCGTGCAACAACAGCAATAGGTGAAAAGGCTCTGGATCAGGTATTCTCTTCTTGCAACAAGTCCTCTGTGGCCTCAACAACAACTTCTTCAACTCTTCATTCAGCAAGCAAAAGGTAAGCAGACTCTGTTATTTGATTTCTTTTCTTTAAGTTTTCAGTTATCTGCTATTCCTATTCCCTCCATCCTCCCCCCTGAGAGGCTGAAAAGCCTTCTCAGGCCCTGTCCTCTGTCCATCCTCTTCTCACATTGTCCCATTCCTCATATCAATCCTAGACAACTCTCTCATCCCCCTTTTGCCAACAAAGACCCTGTACAGGGCAAGATCACTCCACAGTCCATTCAGACCCGTCCCCAAACTCTGTCTCGACCCTCTTAGCGTCCCGGACCTGTCCACAGTCTAGAAAGCAACTCAGACCCGACTACAAGCCATAACCCCAACCGACGTCGGCAGGATAGCCGACGCCGGCAGATCAGATAACCGACGCCGGCAACATTTCTGACCTCGGCAACTGTCTTCAGCCTGACTGCTCCTTTCAGGTAATCATTGGTGTTTTCTTTCATTTCTAATCTATTTATCACTTTTGTATTCTGGCATTCTATCTTTTTATCAGTCACTTATCTTATCAAATAGTGGGTTGACCTCCCTTAAGGAAGTTTTTACACTTCCGGGAACAAGCTTTCGCTTGGCAACCCACTGCCTATCTATCTAACATTTTCTTGTCCAAGTTTTCCTTTTTTCTTGCAGGTGTCATTCCTCCACAGCCAAAGAGGGGTGCTCACAAGCGTCTGGATTTACAGTGCGCAATCTTTAGTCCAGGTACTTCCCAAGCCTTGTCCATTACTTTTTAGTTTCTTCTTTCTCTTCGATCTAAAAGCGAATTTTGAGTGGAAACATTCTGGCACGCCCGGTGGGACCCTAGGTTCCTCCTGGGTTCCTTTTTTCTTCATTCATTTAGGAGCATTAGGTTCTTACCTTTTCTCCTCTTTCTCTTCTTCTCAATGACACTATAAGCAGGACTAAAACAAATCTTTCTTCCTTGCATTCTAGACTAGTCTAAACATCATACTCTCAACCCTTTCTCAAGCTTGTCTTCATAACAAACATCACATTTCGACTTGGGCATTAAAACGTATTGCACTTTCATTTCTGCTTGTGCTTGCATTAGTCCACATCTAGTAACTTAGATGCATATTGAATGAACCGT
The DNA here is from genome assembly GCA_037957365.1 of Torreya grandis. NCBI lineage: Eukaryota > Viridiplantae > Streptophyta > Pinopsida > Cupressales > Taxaceae > Torreya > Torreya grandis. Next base: position 262,686 of record JARHVA010001262.1, on the reverse strand, counting down.
AGACACTTGATGTTACACTACCGGACCACATGCACTAAATGAACATAAAACATACCTGAGACAAGGCCCGACTGGGATTTCATCCCCCAGCGGATACCTTACCCATCCCGGTGACCCTACTTGGATTTCATCACCAAGGGGGAAGCCCACTCCATTCTCTGGCGGAGTCTAAACTCTAGGCGAGGTATATCTTGGCTAAGTGAAACCAGCTAACCACTGGAATCATGAAGTGAGGGGAGCTTGCTCCTTAGCACCAGGCCACGTACCAGACCCTAACATAGATCTTTGAGCACCTAAAACAACACCTGAAACTATCTTTAGACTGCCTTCTTTTAGGGCCCATTTTTTAGCCAATCTCCCCAAACATTCATCTAAGGCATAAGCCACAATTTCTAAGGTTAATTCCTAGGATTTATCGCTTAGGCTTGTCTGTCTCTCTCTATTTTCCTCTTCTCATCTGATTGTTTGAGTGTGTGAGGACACCTTCTTCATTGTTTTCCAAGAACCTTTTAGTTCTCTGGAAAACACAGTCATTGACATCGGTTCTTCCACCGACGTCGGCCTTCCCCTGTCATCGGCATCGGTTCTGCTACCGACGTCGGCTTTATTTGTTACCAGCATCGGTTATCTGACCGACGTTGGCCATCTTTCTAACCGACATCAGTTTTTCAACCGATGTCAGTCTCTGTCACTGTCCTTTTTCTTCAAAACCAGTAGCCTGAAACCTGTCCTTTCTCTGTCAAAGACTCCATAATGGTTTTCTGAAACTGAGCAACACAGTTCCTGAGACCTGAACCTTCTTGGCCTTGCATGGTTTTGACTCGTAGCCAAGCCAAAGCTCTTGTCAACCATGCTAGCCGTCAACCACTTCCGTCCACCCCGTCCGTGACCAAGCCTACAATGGAGTTCAACTCGGAGACCGAAAGAACTCCCATTCGTCCAACCCCGCCGCAGACTCCCATTGTCCAAGAAGGGGACCAAGACTTCGAACGATTCTTGGACCTCAACTTCAAGGCCTTGCAACATTATCTCGCGCATAGCCGAACATGAGACTCCTTGGGCAATCCAATCTATGGAATGCCAACCTCCCTTGTCGCGACTACGGCTGTATCGACAACATCCATAGTTCAACCTTCAGACACTCAAGCCATCGCTTTGACCACTGACCAGACTCAGACTTTGACCAATCCTCCAGGTGTGGCCTCTCCCTTTATCATTGGGCCCACTTCCACCGGGGTTTCGGCCCCCTGTCAACCTCAACCCCCTCAACCGCTATCCACTCCTTTTCAAAACCTTATCGTCTCTATTCTGCCTACCCTGGCCCCTATCAACACCAGGGTGGCTTCTTATCCCTTGGCCCCCGTTACCACAGTTCAACCTCTTGTGGTGACAATGGGCCCAGCTATGTCTTCCACCCAACCACCTTTAGCCTCCACCTCTGTCCCTGCGATTAGTCATCCGTACATTGTACAACTGACTATGTCGCACACCTCCCATAGCCTCTTCCAAGTGCCCTACAACTTGGGGGGCGCGCCACCTATCAATCCATCGACAGACATCATCAAAATGCTAATGGACAAGATGACCAGTCTTGAGACCTCTGTTTTTGGCTCGCACAACACTCTTTCATATGAGCAGATCTGTAACGAGCCCATTCATCCTTCTGTCCCAATCAGACCATATCCTAGCCAGTGGGAGCTTTCAAAGTTTTCTCACTTTCAAAACAAGGAAGACCCCCAATAACACTTGCGGGCATTCAGACATGCCTGCTACCTCATTGGCCATGACGATGCGTTACTCTTACGCACGTTTCCTATGTCTCTCTCGGGTGCTGCACTTGACTGGTACAGCTCCCTTCCTAGCCATTCTCTCTTCTCATTCACACAATTGGCTCAGCTCTTCCTCGATCACTTTTCCATCAACATAACCAAGAAGGTCTCAATCATAGACCTCTATTCTATCCGGCAATTCGAGGACGAGTCCATAGCCGACTTCGTGGCTTGATGGAGAGGCCTTATCAATCAACTCTCCTTCTCTTTACCCCAGGCCGAGCTTATTGAACTCTTTTCCCAAGCCTGCACCAGACATATCTCTTCCACCCTGAGGGTTCAAACCTTCCGCACTTTTGACGAAGCCTTCACGATGGCTCGCAAACTTGAGTTGCGTGCCATCAAGGAGAATAAAGTCAAGTTGCGGAACAAGAATCCCAGCTCTAAGACCAATGACTCTTCCTCTGCCAAGCCATCATCATCCAATTCTAAATCCAAGGCTTCAGCTAATGCCGTGGTTGTCAGACCTTCATCCTCTTCGACCAATCAGCCTGAGCCATCTACATCTCAGAGCGCTACTCGCCAGTTCCAGCAAAGATACGTGCAGCGGCGATATACTCCTCTCGGAGAATCATATGCGTCTGTGCTGGACAAGCTTGTTAAACAGGGGGCCCTCAATCTCCCTCAAGCCTGACCTCCTCCACAATTCGATCCCTCACATGCTATTCCCGCGTGGTATAGGGAGCATGACTTCTGCAGCTTCCACCGTGTTAAGGGCCATGACACGGAAAATTGCAAGACCTTTAAGAACATAATCCAAGACATGCTTGAAAAGGGGGATCTCATCTTAGACAATCCAAATGCACCCCCTAATTAGGCCATTGACATCTTCAAACAACCTTTCCCCAATCATTCGCCAACTCAAAACAACGTCCAGACCTTAATTGACGACAATCATGAGCACAACATTCGAACAGTCAATACGGTCTCTCCATTCATCCCCAATCAACCTCAAGAGGTTAGTCCATCAATCAGTCCGTCACATGTAGACAAACCTCTCTCCCTGGCTAGTTCTCCACCGACCTCTCTCATCTTGGAGGACACCTCGGCTTTACCTGCACCACCAGTCTCGCCATCCTCCGTTCTACTGCCTATGGAGGACCCGACCCTTCCTACTCCTCAGCCGCAAGTGGAGGGCACCATCATCCCTGCCCTTTACCCGCTCAGGGAGCCTCGCTTTTTAGATTCTTCTCCACCTAGGGAAGAACCTGTCTCCCCTTTGTCTTCATCTAAATCTGTCATGACTTTACCACACCAGGCGTCTAAGACCACTACACCCATCTCGTCTTCAACCTCGCAACCATCAACATCTTCTTCTCAGCCATTTTCCCGGTTAGTGGAGAAAATCATGCTTCTCCCTCCAAGGAAAGTGACACCTCAGGTGTTGTGGGAGCATCTTAAAGCCCTTCAACATACCCGCGCCCTCTCATCACATGCCGCTAATCCTCCTAAGGCGGAATCTCGTCAGACTCTTGACAAAGACCAGACTCTCAAACCTCAACCAAACCCGTCCGAACCAAAACCTGCATCTACCTCGTCTAAACCCATCAAGTCATTTGGCGTTCATCCTTTCTCCACCCTCACTCACCCGCAAGTGAAGGTGGACCTAGGCCAGACCTTGACCAGCAGTACTCTTCCAACCAAGTCAAAGAGGGCTGCCAGACCACTGAAACAAACGCCTCCTTCTCCATCACCATTGCCATCAATTTTGGGCCCTCATCCTTCGACCTTGGCTAGCATCCTTCCCACTCCGGCCTTCAAACAAAACTCATTGCCTCCTTTGCTTCCTCTGCCTATCTCCAGTCGGCCCTCTCCTAAAAAGGCATTCTCAATCACCAGGAAAGAGCCGTCTTCATCTGTCACCGCGCCATCAACCCATAAGGTGGTATGGAAACCTCTTCTAACCCCGCCTAAGCAAAAGTCACCAACCTCGCGCATATCAAATAACACGGACCCTCTATTGGGCTCATACTCGTTGATATTGCACTGACTTCTCCAGACTTCTGACATAACCCTTCCGCCCATCAAGCCTTTCCAACCTCTCGAGTCCAAGCCCTCCTGGTTCGACGATACAAAAATTTGTTTATATCATCGTACACCAGGACATGACACTGAGACTTGTTGTGCCCTCAAGGCCGTCATCCGCCACCATATGGAGAAAGACACTCTTCTCCTTGAGGACACTCTCGACCAGACCCCGACTCCTTCCTCTTCAAACACGTCAACATCTCACCAGCAAGGCATGACCCCTTCTTCACCTCCCATTTTTGAAATCAATGCTATCTGTATAACCACTAGGTCGCAACAGGACAAGGCCAAAGCAAAAGCTGCCATTCCTTAGACCTATCCCTTCGTCAAGCCACCCCTTGCACCCAAGCCTAAAATTTCTATCCTTGGCGTATCCCAGCCTTCTTCGTCTTCCTCTTCTGGGCCAGTTCACGACTCCATGCTGAAGCAGCTTCATCAGACACTGGTGAAGATGTCTCTTTATGACCTTATCCAAACCTCGCCTCAGCACCGTCAAGCCCTTATCCAAGCCTTGCAAGCAGCGGAGGTCCAACCCGAGGACCCCCAACCACTCGCTGCCCTCGTCCATTTTTTATCTCCTGTCAACTCCATCACATTCAGCGATTCTGAGATTCCCACATTCAACACAAAAGATCAGGACACCGCCCTCTTCATCACTGCCTATGTCGATCAGACACACGTCAAACGCGTTATGATCGATGGCGGCGCTAGCATCAACATAATCTCTACTCACGCCTTTGATCAGCTATCTCTTCCCAAGAATTGCATCTCCAAAACTAACGCGATCTTACGCTCTTTCAATGACACCACCACCACGACCATTGGCACAGTCATCCTTCACATCCACGTTGGCCCACGCACAGTCCCAGAGCTCTTCTATATCATCGAAAGAGAGTTTCAATACAACCTTCTACTAGGCCGACCTTGGATCCGTGCCATGGCCTGTATTCCTTCCACCCTACACCGTTGTGTGAAGTTTGAGCATGACGGGCAAGTCCATACCATTCCCGCTGACCCTTCACCCTTCAAGACTTGTAACACCACCTATCGTCCCAACGATGTCCTCATTCCCATCAAACCATCAACTCCGGCACCGCCTCCATCTGCAAAAGCTTCGACCAGTTCGCAATCGATGGTTGCCCTCACCCCTCCTCTTCAAGCACCGACCAAAGACCCCATGGAAGACATCTTCCAACGATTATCTCTTGGGGAATATCGCTTGTTGACCCTCGACATGTTCTAAACTCCGCAAGAGTATGGACGCCTTCACCTCAGTCCTAATTACGACCATCGAATCAGGACGGTCGTACCTTATGGTCCTCCTCACTTCCAAACCAACTTTGTCTATGGGGGGCTTAATCAAGCTCCTACCAATGGCAATTCCCTCTCTTCACCCCAACCTTTCACATCTGATTTCTCATTTCTTGGCAACCCCGCCTTTGCACACACTTACCTTCACAGGTGTGCATGGAAGGGTTTTGGTTTCGGACGTTATGAGCAGGGCTCCCATCAGCCCATCGAGCCGCTCAATGATCACGATGCCAAGAAACGGTATGGCCTGGGATATCATGACCCCACTCAGGCTCCTTCCGACCTCTGTCTCGAGCCAACCATCGACCAATCTCCTCCAGACTCGCCCATTTCTCCTTCGTCACCTACGGAGTTGGTGGTTTCCATCCCTCCTAGTTTTTTTTTTCCATAAACACCATCCGCCTGGAACCCCTGACCTATCAGCTCAATGGGGTGTCCAGGTCTCTCCCTCTCATTTTTCCTAGCATGGTAGAAGATGAGTTGGCAACCATTCACACTGTCCACTGCATTGACGATGACGCCATCCTTTCCTACATGGGTGCCGACAACTCTTTCATCCAGTGTTTCCTCCCTTCTGAGACCCAGGTTATGTTAAATGAATCCACCATTGACATCAACCTCCCTTCTTCTTCTGATGTTCCTCACGTCTTAAAGATTGGCCAATCTTTAGACGCTCAGGAGTAGCTTGACTATGTCCAGTTCCTTTCCAACCATAGCAAGGCCTTTGCCTGGACTTACAGCGGCATGCCTGGCATCGACCCCACCATTGCTACCCATAACATTGTCACCAAACCAGAGGCTAAGCCTGTTAGGCAGAAGCTTCAAAAGATGCATCCTCATGTTGCACTCCTTGTCAAAGAGGAGCTTTAACGCCTTCTTTCTGTCTCCTTCATCCAACCCATCGATTATCCACAGTGGGTCTCTAACATCGTCCCAGTTACTAAAGCAACTGGGGGGATTCGGATCTACACAGACTATCGCAACCTTAACCTAGCCTGTCCCAAAGATGACTTTCCTCTTCCTAACATTGACCAGCTTGTTGATCTCACGGCCGGCCACGAGATGCTATCTCTCATGGATGGGTTTTCAGGATACAATCAAATCCTGATCGCACCGGAAGATCAGCACAAGACTACCTTTATCACCCCATGGGGGACTTTCTGCTATCGAGTCATGCCTTTCGGCTTGAAAAATGCTGGTGCCACCTATCAGCACGCCATGACCTACATTTTCCATGATCTCCTCCACAAAATCATGGAGGATTATGTGGATGACCTTCTCGGCAAGTCCAAACTCCACCGCAACCACTTGACCATTCTCACAATCATCTTCTCTCGCCTTCTTCAATACAATGTCTGCCTCAACCCCAAGAAGTGTGTCTTTGGGGTCCTCTCAGGCAAACTTCTCAGCTTCATCTTTTCCTTCTGTGGTATCGAGATAGATCCCGCCAAGATCCGTGCTATCCTCAAAATGCCACCCCTGACCAATCTCAAGCAGCTTTGCAGTCTACAAGGGAAGCTCCAGTCCATTCGCCGTTTCATCTCGCAGCTTTCAGACCGCTGCCAACCTTTTCATCATCTCCTTAAGAAGGACGTCTCCTTTAAGTGGGATGAGAACTGTCAAGAGGCTTTTGAAGCCCTCAAAGGCTATCTGGTCTCTCCACCAGTCCTCATTCCACCTAAGGATGACCAACCCTTCTACCTTTATATCTCTGTTACCAACCATTTGTTAGGTGCCATGATCGCACACCGAGAAGAGCATCATCATGAGCAAGCGGTTTACTACATCAGCCGAACACTGGTCGACTATGAAACTCGATATACTCATATCGAGAAACTCTGTTTGGCGTTAGTCTTTTCCGCTACCAAACTCCGCCACTATCTTCTCAACCACAAAACCTTTGTCGTCACTCACACCGACCCTCTCAAGTACATGCACTCCAAGCCATACCAGAACCAACGTATGGCTCGGTGGCTCATGCTGCTTGCAGAGTTTGACCTCGAATTCATCCAGCAAAAATCTATCAAGGGGCAAACCATCGCTGACCAACTGGCAGATGCCCCTCTTCCTGACAACCAACCTTCCCACTGCGAGTTCCCTGACGAGTCTATCGCTACCCTTTCCACCGATGACACCATCTACCAAATGACCATGTTCTTTGACGGCTCCAAATGTCAACTCGGTGGGGGTGCGGGGGTCATCCTCATCCCACTCGAAGGGGAGCCCATGCCTCTATCTTTTAAGCTTGACTTCGATTGTACCAATAATATGGCCAAATACGAGGCCTTAATTTTGGGACTTCAGACTGCTCTTTCTCTTCACATCAAGTCTATCAACATCTTCGGCGACTCGCAGCTCATCGTTAATCAAGTTAACGGTTCATATCTCTGTAAAAATGAAGTTTTACAGAGGTATAAGAATTGTGTTGACCTTCTTTTAGCATCTTTCGACCATTACCTCTTGCAGACTGTTCCACGCTCTACGAACAAGTTTGCCGACACCATAGCTTCTCTTGCTTCGCATATCCCGTCTTCATCATCACCATCTCACCTTTTTGTCACAGTGCATCATGTACCCTTGCCTTCATACATCTCTCCTCACATCGACCATATCAACACTATCAATTCTAGCCCACAAGATGACTGGTATAACCAACTCGTGGACTACTTGTCTCTTTCTGTCACTCCTCCCAACCTCTCTAGCAATGCGCGGCGAGCTTTCATCAAGCGCACAGCTCGCTATACCATGCTAGGGGGTCTTCTCTATAAACGAGGCTTCGACGGCCTCCTTCTTCACTGTCTAACCTCCATTGAAGCTCCTCAAGCCATAAAGCAAGTCCACGACGGGATTTGTGGTGGACACTTTAGTGGAAACTCGGTTGCCAAGCGCATCCTTCGCCTGGGTTATTATTGGCCCACCCTTCAGCAAGACTGTAGCGACTATGTTCGATGTTGCATCAAGTGTCAGCAGCACTCTAACTTGCTTCATCTCCCCAGCCACGCCTTGCAAGTCGCTCAAGATTTTTGGCCTTTCTCTCAGTGGGGTTTGGATCTCATCGGTGAGATCAACCCTCACTCGTCTCTTCGTCATCAGTCCATCATCACTGCCACTGAGTTTTTCACCAAGTGGGTGGAAGCCATTCCTCTTATCTCCACAAAAGCCGACAAAATTGTCGACTTCATCAACAGCCACATCATCTGTCGTTTCGGTGTCCCTCACAAAATCATTACCGACAATGGCAAGTCCTTCAAAAATAAGACTGTCCAAAAACTATGCGACTCATTTGGCATCAAACTCAGCTTTTCTTCACCTTACTACCCACAAGCAAATGGGCAGGCAGAGGCTTCCAACAAAATTCTCACCAAAATTCTCATGAAGGTGGTCGACGATATAGGAAGGGATTGGCACATTCATATTTCCTTTGCTTTGTGGGCCTACCGCACTAGCATCCGAACCTCTACGGGTGCTACTCCCTTCTCTCTCGTGTACAGAACAGAGGCTATCTTACCTCTCAAAGTACAGATCTCGTCTCTCTGCATCTCCCTGCATGACATTCTCTCCAACGACGACTTTCATCAAGATCGCCTAGCTCAACTTGAGTTACTCGACGAGCACCGTCTTGCTGCCCTTAATCATCTCCATGCCTACCAAAGTCGCATAAAGCGGGCCTACGACAAAAATCTGCGAGAACGAGATTTCAACATCGGAGACCTCGTCCTCAAAGAAAATCAGCATGTGACCAATATGGAGCGAAGTAAACAAGGCAAATTTGCCCCCAATTGGCTTGGACCTTTTATCATCACGCACAAGTATGGGTCAGGGACTTATCATCTGTCTTCCCTCGATGGACGGCCAGAACCTGAGCCTCTTAATGCGTTGCATCTTCGACCTTTCTTTTGCTAGTCGAGTACTCGTCTACTTGACACGTAACTTGAGCTCGTCCCTTGAGCAATCTTCGTCCTCTTGATCCTCATCCCTTTCAACCCTATTTCCCTTTAACAAGTCTTCTACAACCCTTTTATGATGCATGGATGCTTTGTCCTAATAAAAGGGGCGTCCTTGAACTTCTACAGCCTTGTCCATGACTCTAAATCAAAAAAAAAAATTAAAAAAAAAAAATATATATATATATATATATATATATATCAAGATGTCAAAACATATCCATGGTCACAAAATCAAGTCAAAATCAAAAAACAGACTGCTCCCTCGAAGGACAGCTGTACTATCATTGCTGTATTACTAGACTGATCCCTCGAAGGACAGCTAGGCCAACTTATCAAACATTATTAAGCAAAAATATAGACCACTCCCTCGAAGGATGGCTATGACTAAATCTTGCTACAAACAGCACCTTTTTTTTAGAAGCTTCTCGCATTGATCAGCTTCGCAACTTGACCACTACATCAAAAGACATCTCTATGTAGGCTTCCCGCATCGATCAGCCTACGCAAAAAAAAAAAAAAAAAAGAGTCATGGACTTAGCTTGTAGTTGTCTCAGGGTCTCCTATAAAAGGGGCAAGGTTATTCCTGCTCTTAGACTGGGTTACCCTATCCTCTTCCTCTCACCTGCTCAAGGGACTTCGAGCTCACTTTAATGTCAAAGTGATTCGATTACCGTTCTAACTCAACACTGGTCAACGACGTAATGCATGAACGGGGCTTTTGTTCTAATAAACCCCTATCTATGCTTCCTTTCTGGTCCTTGTCAATGAAAGAGTGATTTGCCTTTCATCTTTTCTCTTCGCTTTGGTCACATTTAACCGCATCAATCGGCGACTCATCTCAAACCCAGCCATTTTCATCATTTTCAGCTGACATCATCCTAGACCATTTCACATAGTTTCTATGGACACCAGTACACATGGAAACTACCGACTAGACCCAATTTATGTTAAGCATAAACCAATACTTGCTGAAGCATAAATAGACTTCTATTCATTCTTAGCATACATCCATCGTGACTATGGAAACTTGCTAGGGATGAAAGACTCTCGACCAATTCTGCAGAATACACCATCTGTAGCATCATTTTATCCTCATTTTACCCTCGTCATTTCAACACATGACCAATCTCATCATCGACCAATCTTCTCAATTTGTCTGAACTACATTGGTCTGAGGCCCTATGACCAGGGCTATGTAGGCAGCACTCAGATAACACATCCTCTGAGGTTAGCTCGACCACCCCCGTTTGTTCGTCTCTTTGATGAACAAACCTTCTCTTCTATGACCTTAACCTTAATCAAGACCAATCATTTTCTTTGACCAAGACCAATCATTCTCCTTGACCAAGACCAATCATTTTTCTTTGACCAACACTTATCATTTTCTTTAACCAAGACCAATCAATCCCTCTGACCCTCCCTCCCTTTTAGGGAGAACTACATCGGCCTGAGGCCCCTACGACAGGGGCTATGTAGGCAGCACTCAGTTGACATGGGGTCTTCTGAGGTTAGCTCAGCCGCATCCTTTTGTCCATCCATCCTCTTGACCAATGACCACCCTTCGACCTTTGTCCACTTCCAAGACAATGTTGCCTTGGTTGTTTTTGCGTGTGTGCTACCTCATGGCTGGTTAGCAGAATTGTTCGCAGACTATTTTGACCCTTCGCAAGTATAGGATTGCGAGCCAGTTGATCCATACTACTTGTGGCTTTTTCGTGTTTCTGGGAGCACTTCCTGAGCCTTGGATACCTGGAACACGATGACCATTTAGAGCTTTAGCTTAAATTGAGTGACCCAATCAGTAGATGACTAAATGCTGGGGCCCGGTTACTTCAATTTTGGCACTCTTTGACCCTCGACATGCGACAATTTGACCCGACCATCCCGTGACGTGGTATACGCGCAATCACGACTTTTGCAGTGTTTTCACTCACTTCTCATCTGTCTCATCCATTTCTCTGTCAAATCGACACTCGATCTTCGGTTCCCTTCTCTCAACTATCGCTTTGAGGGGGGAACACCTCATCCCTTTTTGGGGGCAACCAACTCCTGTTTTTGTCTTGCAGTTCGTCTAGAACAACCAACAAGACAAAAAGGGGCAAATGTAGACACCGCAAACGTGTCTGCACCTTGGTCCTCCCCCCTTGGCCTTAAACCCCTATCCTAACCCTTGACCTTGGCCCCCTTTCCACCCTACCCTTGCCACCTTGGATCCTCCCTTGAATCCCTCCACCTTCCCCCTAGCATTTATTAGACCAAATCTCTTCTTTATCTTCCCCCCACGCCCATTTTGGCATCCTCGTGACCGTTCTTCCCATCCCCCCTCGCTCGGTGGCGTTCAAGAATGGGCAGAGGCTATTTTTAGCCTCTATCCCCATTCTGCGACTGCCGACGTCGGCGACCCTTCGGCCAACGTCGGCGAAACTACCGGCGTCGGCATCCTTCATTACCCCTTTCTACATCTGTTGCAGCCCCCTGGACCTTTGAGCTCAAAAACAGACTTCTCTTGGCGCTTTAGCTTTCGTCTCTCCTCTGTCTTGACCTCGTGCAACAGCAGCAACAGGTGAAAAGGCTCTGGATCAGGTATTCTCTTCTTGCAACAAGTCCTCTGTGGCCTCAACAACAACTTCTTCAACTCTTCATTCAGCAAGCAAAAGGTAAGCAGACTCTGTTATTTGATTTCTTTTCTTTAAGTTTTCAGTTATCTGCTATTCCTATTCCCTCCATCCTCCCCCTGAGAGGCTGAAAAGCCTTCTCAGGCCCTGCCCTCTATCCATCCTCTTCTCACATTGTCCCATTCCTCATATCAATCCTAGACAACTCTCTCATCCCCCTTTTGCCAACAAAGACCCTGTACAGGGCAAGATCACTCCACAGTCCATTCAGACCTGTCCCCAAACTCTGTCTCGACCCTCTTAGCGTCCCGGACCTATCCACAGTCCAAAAAGCAACTCAGACTCGACTACAAGCCATAACCCCAACCGACGTCGGCAGGATAGCCGACGCCGGTAGATCAGATAACCGATGCCGGCAACATTTCCGACCTCGGCGACTGTCTTCAGCCTAACTGCTCCTTTCAGGTAATCATTGGTGTTTTCTTTCATTTCTAATCTATTTATCACTTCTATATTCTGGCATTATGTCTTTTTATCAGTCACTTATCTTATCAAATAGTGGGTTGACCTCCCTTAAGGAAGTTTTTACACTTTCAAGAACAAGCTTTCGCTTGGCAACCCACTGCCTATCTATCTAACATTTTCTTGTCCAAGTTTTCCTTTTTTCTTGCAGGTGTCATTCCTCCATAGCCAAAGATGGGTGCTCACAAGCGTCTGGATTTACGGTGTGCAATCTTTAGTCCAGGTACTTCCCAAGCCTTGTCCATTACTTTTTAGTTTCTTCTTTCTCTTAGATCTAAAAGCGAATTTTGAGTGGAAACAAGATGAATCAGTTGAGGCATTGATATGTGCCATAACCATTTTATAGGCAGATTGGCTAGAAGAAGCATGATTAGAATGAGAACATGATTTTACTACCCATGATTTGATTCAATATCTTTAGCAAGGTTTAGGTGGATTTGAAAAATTCACATAGAAATGTAATGCATTATGGTATAAAGATAAATTATACCTATGCAAGAATTCTCTTGTTAAACAAAACATCCTTCAAGAACTTTGTGGGGATCATCAAAGATTTGTGAAAACCTATTATAGAATCAAGCAAGATTTTTTTGGAAAGGTCTCAAGGGGGATGTCCATAAATATGTGTCTAAATTTATGATCTATCAATAAAATAAAGGCAAACCCATCAAAACCCTGTGTCTTTTACAACCTTTATCCATCCCTAGCTAGCACTGGGAAGAGGTATCTATGGATTTCATTATAGGTTTACCAAGATCTAAGGGTCAAAATCTTATCATGGTTATTGTAGATCATCTTAGTAAGTATGATCATTTTTGTTCATTATCCTAGCCATTTGTTGCTAGTACAGTAGATGTTTTTTTTCTCAATACAGTTCAGAAACTACATGGGACCCCTAAGATCATTGTTAGTGATAGAGATCTTATTTTTACTAGTAATTTTTAGACTGAGTTATTTACATTTTTGGGCACCCAATTAGCTCAAAGTTCATCCTATCATCAACAATCTAATGGATAAACTTAGGTAGCCAACAAATGTCTAGAAGGATATCTCTATTGTTTTGTTTTTGATAAATAGGATAAATGGGTTTAGTGGCTATCACTTGCTGAATGGTGGTACAATACTTCTATTCATAGTTCTTCCAAAATGTCTCTATGAGATTAGGGTTCATTTCAAACATGATTTTTATATTTGAATCACATAGAAGAAACTATTTTATAGATCAGGTTAGACACAAAAAATAAATAAGAAGATCCAAAAGGCACAACATGATCATAAATTGTGATATAAATAATTTAATCTAGAATAAATAATGTTGCTATCTGACATCATATTTCAAACATACCTAGGTAAATTGTGCATTCAGTCAAAAGGACCATATGCCATCTATAAATTATCACAACAATGAACTATAGTGCTGAGTAACCTTAAAGGAACCATACCTACAAGGTAAGTAAATGGTTGTAGGCTTAATCCTTACTATTAGTGATATCTATAAATCTCATGTTAAAAACTAGAGTGGGTACTGAGTAACACCATATAGTTAGGAATTTTATTTATTTTATAGTTTTATTTTGTTTTTTATGGTTTTAATGTAGTTTTTTAAAGTGTGATCTCTATATCAAAAACATTCAAAACATAATCTAAAGGTCAAAGTTGAAAATCTAGGAAGAAATATAGTAATTAAAATATAAAGATCAGTCAACCCATAAGTCAATGAATTAAGTTTAGTAGAGAGACACTAATAAAATGGTACAAAAGAAAGGAATAAAATGGTAACTACCAATATGGTTAATTAAAAGGCAATCCAAAGATTGCATCATTTCTGTAATAGATAGATGTTTAGATCTAGGTTATGCAATAAAGGAATGTCTTTAGAAATGAATAGATGGTGCATCACATCACCAAATACCATTAAAGGAAACAATGAGCCTATACATTAAAACACCAAGGTCGCATCATAGTAATTGAAGTCATTCAAATCAAAAATCATAACAATGTGAAAACAAATCAACAAATTAAATTCAAAGTATGACTTGAGTAGAGCAAGGAAAATTATATAAATAAGGGCATACAAAATGAAACACATTTAAAATTGAGGAAAAATTATATAAATAAGGGCATATAGAATGCAACACATTTGAAATTCATAAAAAATAAGAGCTTTATATGAATTGAGATTTATTCATCTTCCTAAGCATATATCAATCTTCATAACTACAATTGAATAGAGAAAATTGATAGATCTCAAATACTCATTCTTTTAATTAAATCATAGAAGGAAGAGATGGGGATTAGCTTCACACTCAAGAAAAGTAAATAACACAATCATGGACCTTTCAATTTCATGGATGTAACTGAGACCACTTTTTTTCTCTCAAGTATAAGTCACATGCTCACATCTTAGATCACTAACCATATTAGATAGGTTGTGAGGGTTTGATGCAAAAATTTTGATTAAGCTCCATAGTTTTAAATAGTTAAATGAATTGATGATGAATATTTTGGTTCATTATAATGGAGGCATAATACACTTATCACAAGATGTTACAATTTAGATCAATTTAAACACAATGGTGCATGAAATTGGGCTTCTAGTGAGAATTAACTCCTTATCACAATATAAAATAAAAATATTTCCCATCTATTTAGACATCAATAATAAATATACATGATCCTATTGAGGAATCCAAATTTATTTTGTAAATGATTTCATAGTGAATGTCCTAATCAAATATATCACTAAGCGATAATAGAAAATAAAAAAAGTGCCAGATAAGTAACCAAAGGGGACATCGACATAGTGTATTGTATAATATGGCTTGAAGAGGACTTCAAATGGCCATAGTTATTAATCACTAAGTTTATTACCAACATCATGAAGGTTCTTAAAACTTATTTATATAAATTCCAATACTATTTTTTGGTATTATTTCTATGCTTTACACAATGGAACTTAGGTAGGCTATTGGCCTACCATCATTTTTTCTAATATCACATAGACTATAATAGGGTAATACTATACACATCTTACCAATGGTGGTTAGAATTATAGGGCCTCATTAATTCACACCCTCTAGTGCTTATAAATTTATTTAAATATTTAGGACTACTTTTCATGGTCACAAAAAAACATAAGGTGCTTTAGATAAAAATCCACAATCTAATGAAAGTCACCAGTTACATTGATCTCATTCTTAATTAATGTATTAAATACCCATGCAAAATTTTATAGGAATAAATATTTGGTGGCATTATTAGTTCCACCACTATGATCTATGTCTCCTAGTGAAAATTAGTCTCTGGCATAAAAAAGGGAAAAATAAGCATAACCTAAACATCTGTGTCATTAGTGTAGGTAGCCACATGAAAGATGAAATCCCTAGCTCATAGATAATTAATTCCACCAAAGATGAATACTCATTATGTAAATCTATGGTTGAGAGATAAGAATGTACCAAATATTGTAGATGAATACAATCACAAACTGTTAGGGTTCATAGAACATAAATTTTAAAATTCCCTACTAAAAAAAATAATTGGAAAGGATGTTTATGAAGAAGATCAAGACAAAGAATTATTATTAAATAAGGCAATACACACCTCCTAATTTCATAATAATGTTCCATATATACTATTGGTATAAATACCTACAACTTCAGAGTCTATTATTTTTTATATGATCATGGAAGAGGAAGAAATAAAGTGTAGTATTATAAAAAAATTCCAAGGAGAAGAAGGTAAAAGATCATTATTTACAATAAATGGGGAAAAATCAAGTATCAACACATCAATTGAGTCCCCAACATCCACTAATGTGTAGACTGAATACACACCAAACTTTAAAGACATTATTTATAGTCACAAAAATAATGAGAACCTTTGTCATACTACAAGGTGTTGTAGATGATGATTTAAAGGAAGAATAAGGATCAAAACAATAACTAGTTGCACAGACCCACCAATATAAGTTTTAAAATAAAACTCCAGTCCCACCTGATCATGTAATGATGTTAGTAAGTCCATAGTGGTCTTTTATTCACATTATCCTTCTTGAAAAAATTCCCCACTTCCTTATCCACTCCATTGACCCCCTTCTCCATAATTTTCCCATTATACCCACACTCAAGTAATCCATCATGAGGTAGACATTGTGAAACAATAAACCAAACCATAGTAACCCATAATTAAATAATAATTAGAGTAAAAATATCCATAGCAAGTTTATCTGCAAGTGGAAACCACATAGTAGTAAGTGTAGGAAAATGCAAAGGTGGAGGAATAAGTTGTAAGGACAAAGGAAACATATGAAAACACTAAACTAGATAAGGCCAAACATGAAGACGAAGAGACAAATAATAAATAAAAATTTGAAAAATAGAGGAAGAAAAATACAAAGAAGAAGAGGATGATAAAAATAAGAACAAAGAACAAATAGAAAAGGAGGCATAAGAAGCATAGAAAAGAAGGTAGAGGCTAACACAACAATTGAGGAAACTAATGAGAAAAACAAAGAATCAATTTACAAGTAGGTACAAATGAATTATAAAATGGTTAAAGAGCAAAAATTTAAGTATGTTGCATACTAATATAAATAAAGTAGCTAAATAATTGAATATATAGGATGAGTAAGCTACCAAAGAAAAAGAGGAGCTAGAATTGAATAAAAAGGTTGAAGTCATAGTTAGACACAAAAGGTAAAATCTTAGGAACAAGTTGTGTAATAGATAAAGGATTATAAGAAAGAATTGACTCCTAAAACTTGAAATCATTAGAGAAAATCAAAAGTCTCAAGATTAGCCCAGGGAGGTGGACATAAAAAAGCATCATAGAATAAACCATAGATAACAATTCAATGGTTATGGGATGTCCAAGATCCATCACTACAAAAAATAAAATTTACTCTTCCAGTCACATAAGTATAAAACCAATAAACACTATTTATAACTTATATGACATAAATTATGTTAGCCATGAAAATTCAAGGGGCATCACTAGATGTGACCCAACTTAGTTTGGAAAAGTAGCTTGAGGTATTTGCTACATTTCAAGAGTCTATTTCACATAAGGCCACAAAAATGGAACATGACAAACTTAGTTGAGGGAGGAAAGTGAATATTAACATGTATGCCTATCCAAAGACCAAAAAATCATATATGATACTTGTCTAACATTAGTGCTTCAAGTCTTAGGTGACTAGGTGATATCGAGTAAAATAAACTTGTATATTTACTTTATTACCTCATAAAGGATGGGGTGGTTATGCAACTATGAGAGCTATGAATACAAGTTCAACACTTATATTTTGAAATAAAAATAATCTTCAAGATCTTATAATAATAATATGACCAAGTCCTTGACACTATTGTGAATCAATCCACACAAATTTCTAAAAGTATGCTCGATTAGAAGTAGCGGTTGAAAGACACTTTAA